>JAMKQA010249717.1:0-30642 GCA_024699735.1 Posidonia australis | reverse complement strand
GGTGATGTTTGCTGATGTATTTGTTAGATGGTATTAAGTGGAAGGATGCTTCAAGAGAACTATTATTCTATGAATGTAGATGTGCAAATGGGATGACCTGGTCTGGTTTTGCCTTATTCAAGCCAGCCTGCCCACTCAAGGGTTGGCCCAAACCCAACTTGTACAAGATGGAGTGGCTCATCATGCCCACAGCTGAGATGGTTGGACTGAGTTCCTGTTGGCCTATCTGGGAGACATCCGTAACAATAACTCATCAATATCATTTTTATCTTGAGACAAAAATAAGTTGCAGCTTTGTAGGATTCAAACTTGTGATCTCTTTGTAACCTCCCACACTAACCACTAGTAATATGATACATTTGGAAAAATCCTGGACATATAACATGGCCTGGGCTGAGCCACTACCTGGATTGGGACAGCCTAGCTTGCACTGAGCATGAGCCAGGAACTTCTTGACCAACCCTAGTCCTTATCAAATTTTTGTTTGAGCTGGATGGACCATCTGTCTGGTGGAATTTGCACCCCCAAAAATGTGTGGAGAACACAAATTTGAGTAGGAATATTGAATGATCATGTGGTATGCATTTATAGTTTTCGAAGTTGCTCTGATATTGCATGCTTATAGGAATGCATGTAAAACACTAAAATATAGAAAGAGAGTATCAAATAACCATGTTCTATGCATTCATTGGTTTTAAGTTATCAAGATGTTCAAGAGACTTCACATTTAAACTGATTTACTTATCTATCTTCAACGATAGAATATGATGTTAAGACGAGAATATGTTAAATGAAGTTTTAAGGGAGTGACTGGAGTCCTTTATAAGCCATCTAAGCATGGAAAATTCTAGATAGAAAGTGTTAAAGACTTATTGTGTTAAACACTTGAGCTGTTTTTCTCTTGTTTCTTTGAATGTTTTTTTGATAAAGAACAGCTCAAAAGGTATGAAACACTTAGTAGAGCGTTAGAAACTTACACTAAGGAGTGAGATACGACTTTGTTGGTGATGTGTTGAAGGTTTGAACCACAAAATTAAAGAAAAGAACTTTGAGTATAATTGTCAACCTATTTAGCATGTTAATCAAACTATCAGGCAAAGCTCATATAACTTGAAATCAAAGCATTAGACAGAAGATGGAAGGAAAGCATATCTTATGGAGCAAGCTCTGATAATATGAAATCAGAGCTTAAACAGGAGGGCATAAATATCAGGCCCTTGACTCTATAAAGCTTTATCATATGTGCAACACACCCATAGTCCCATACAATCATGTCTAAAATATTATCAGCCATTTCCTAGATGATTAAGCAGCAGGATTGTTTCTATTTGCAACTGTTTTAGGATATAAAATTTAAAACTTGTGGTAACATAAGTGAGGCAGCTGTGGCAGATCATTGCACTGACCACATTGTTGTAGGAGATGACGTTTTACACGTCCATGGTAAGGTTGCGATGTGAAAGGGAAAAGGTGAAAAAACTGTAAGAATTTGAGGTCATTTGGAAGTTAACCATGTTTGACACTTTAGATTATGTCATTCTTTCTTCTTTATTCTTGTATGTAATTGTTTTTCAATATTGTATCTTTTAAAAGCTCCTAGTTTCAACTTTAAATTTCTTCACATAGTGTTTTCAGTTAAAGCCATTCAAGGCAAAAACAAATTGAACAGTTAATTGTCAGTTAATTTTTTTGTCATATGGGAAACAGTATTTACTTGGTTGGATAGAGCTGATCTCAGAAAGGTGTCTTGACTTCAGTTATCATGCCTCGTTAAAAAATTGCTCCTATGTTGTTCCTGACATATTTTCAATCCACTTTCACTACAGGATGCTGCAAATGTAATAAAGAGCATGATTCAGAAAAATCCTGATTCAATCAACTTCAATGTCATGGCTCTCACAAAGAGAGCAGGTGCACCATGAAACAGTTAAGATAATCTACTAGTTTCCAATGTATACATCTCATACAAGCTATCTTGGCCGCCTGTGGCTTCTCTTTTCATCTTTTGTCCAAGTCAATGATGATGTGTTTGATTTTCCTGGTTGTTACCGTATTCTCGCATGCTTTATGACGTTTGTATATGACTCCTGGAATGGGACTGTCCAATGTCCTGGAGAGTGGTAGTGAACAGTAGA
This sequence comes from Posidonia australis, assembly GCA_024699735.1. NCBI lineage: Eukaryota > Viridiplantae > Streptophyta > Magnoliopsida > Alismatales > Posidoniaceae > Posidonia > Posidonia australis. The sequence continues at coordinate 28,507 of JAMKQA010249717.1, read as the reverse complement.
TTGTTGGCAATTGGCCCCATCTCCCTACAGTAGAGTTAGAATCACACGTGTTGACAACAATCAGAGTTGTCGGTGTGTTTACCCTGAAGATTTTTGGTGATAGCGGATAGGTAAGCAATGCTCCTAGTGACTATTTTATCAGTGGTTTTGTATTATAAGTGGCTTGTTACCTCGACGTTTGGTTTCCTCTTCTTTGCTTCCATCTAAAAAGAATAAGCGATAACGTACCTCATATGGTTTGCAAGGTAAAAAGCCCAATGAAGTATCGTCGCCCACTTGTACACTCGATACATCTGGACAAGTATGATTGTGGATTGCCAAAGGTTAACCGATTCCATGACTATTTAATAGCGTAAATTTCTTTGGAAAATTTATACGTAATCGAGGTACACTGGTATACCTTGGTAATGTCATCAGTTTTAGTTTACAATTACCTTTTCTTTTCATGACACCAGGCCTAATTGTGCATCTCAGCACACCTCTTCTTTCCCCAAACACCATCTTTGATGTTGGTGCCATTACCCTCTTGCTATCAATGTCATTAGCCCCCTGTTGGTGATGTCATCGTTGTGGTCTCTTGGTGATGCTGTTGCATCGACCCCATTGCCCCTGTGGTAGGTTTGGTGGGTGGTGGTCAAAGTGTTAGGGTCGTTTTGCAAAGGTGAGTATGTGAGAGCACTTCAGACGATTCACCTAATTATATAATAAGATGATGGTTGTACCTAAGTATTATTTGGAATATCTTTTCTCACATACTTCGAATTTGAGTAAAAGATAACTGAAAATTTAAATTTATCCTTACGTTGTTACATAATGCATAATAAATTAATTAACTATTTTGTAGATAGATTTACTTTATAATTTAATATAAATACATATGTGGATTTTCAGTTGATTAAATTTAAAGCCTAAAGATCGTTTTCTTTTTCTGTGATCTTTTCCACCACTAGAGATCTCTTAAATGTAAAATTTTAAGCACTTGGAAAGAAAAATTGATAATTCCCATTGATATTTTTAAATGATCTTTCAACATTAGCCTTCTTGTAATTAGTTGTAATCCAATCCAATAGTAAATGAATTCTAATTCTAAATTCGACACCATCGACACTTATCTTAGTTAGACTAAGCTTATCTTAGTTAAGACTAAATGATAAAAAATTCTTCAAAATCAAGATTATGAAAAGTTTAGTAATTTGAATTTCATGTACTTTGGACTATTCAGCAAAATATTGTTTTATTGGTTAGTGAAAATTCCACATTTTATGAAAAGATATTTAATGATAATTTTGTAATAAATGATTGTATTTCATGTAGATATCAAACGTAATAAGGTGAAAAATAAATTTATCTGAGAAATTATGGATTATTTTCAAAATCTAATAGAATTGGTTTTTTTTATAAGGTAACATCCATTCATAGAAATATTAGTTTTTGATTTCATGATTTTCTAGATGAAAGAATTAGTAGAGAATGTCAGAAATTGTAATAATGGTGTAAAAATACCAAATAAAATACTAGAATCTAACTTTTATCATAAAAGATAAAACAACCTCAGTTTGCATCCTCTCACATAAAATGGGTAATATTTTGTCTTTGAGAGAAGTTTTCTTATCCTTGTTTCTTATAGAAGTTGTCGATTCTAGAATAATAAATAATATATATAATTCAAAATAGAGAAACTTTTCTAATTTGAGTTTATTTGTTACATTTGATTATGGGAAAATCTAAAGATCTAGAATCTCATCCAATTGGCTTCTACATTCAAACCTTATTGTTTCATAATGGATTTTTTAATCAAATTTACCTTTTTTTAACATGTTCTCATGGTTGTGGATTTATTGAAGTTATTTTTCTTAAAAATTACCATACATGTCCTTGTGGAGCTACATTTGTGTAAATAGTTTTTACTTAGTTTTAGTTTCGTAATATTTTTTACCTAATTATCGAAGTGTAAAACAATTAGCTTAGGATTGAAAAAGTCTCTTACTTTTACTCTAGGCTTGGCAACAGATTGGGTTTGGGTTAAGTCTACCTTTATCCAGACTCAAATCCAAATTCATCTTTTTTCATGGGTCTAGGTTTGGATTTTAAAATCAAGGTTCAGATCTAGACCTATAAAGATAATGGTTTGGGTCTTGGGTCTAATAGGTCTTTCAATCTATTTTTTTGAAGAATGTAGATTTTTTAATTACAAATAGATGAGTTCATTACCCAAGTAAATTTAAATAAATGATTATAATCAACATGGTACAAAAAAATAAGCATACATATATAAGTTGCTTCCTCGATAGTTTTGTAACATCTAACCTGTTAAAAAAAAAGATGCTTGTAACATCTGTAATAATATTAAATAAAACATCATATGTTTCACCAATAATCTTGTGTCTTGTAACAAATAAAATAAACCAACTAACCAATCACCAACCAAAAATACAGAAAATTAAAAAAATTCTTAATCATATTCATTCACATAGAAAAAAGAAAATTTCCCAATCTGAAGGGAGAGGTGGAGAATGAAGAGGTGGTTGTTAGCTTAGAGGAGGAGAGGTGGCGGCCAAGAGAGGCGGTTGTCGACCTAGAGGAAGGAGGCAGTTGTTGGGCTGGAGGGGAGAGGCAAAGGAGGTAGGGGGACGGTTGGAGGGGGGAGGCAATTGTAGTACCGCCTAAAGGGGAGAGGCAGTTGTCGTGCCTAGAGGAGAGGGGGGGGTGGTGGAGAGGTGGAGGGAAAGGGGAGGACTAGAGGAGGACGTGATGGCCGTTGGAGGGGGAGGTGGTTGTAGGGAGAGGATCAGAGGGGGGAGACGGAGGAGGGAAAAGGGAGGACTAGAGGAGGATGCGATGACTGGTAGAGGGGAGAGGTGGCTGTCAAGCTGAAAGGGGTGGTGGAGGAGGGAGAGGGAGGATTAAAGGGGGGAAGCGGTTGTAGCGTCGCAAGAGAATGATAATAGGATTTTGAGAGTATATGAGATATAAAAATATAATGGAAATATTATACATTAGTCTTGATAATTTTAACTTATAATATATGATAAATAAACGAATCTGATAATATATGATAATTTTAACTTATAATATATCGAGTTCATGAATCCACGAGTCTGAGTATTTTTGAACCTAGACCTTATCTGATAAATAAACGAATCTAGTGGATCAGAGTCCATGGATCCATGGGTTCATGGGTCTCATTTTCAGGATCCATACTTATACTTTACGGGTCTAGACTCATGGATTTTGGGTCCAAACTCGACCTATTGCCTACCTTACTTTATTCACAAAGTAAGGGATTGGGTAAAGATGGGTCGTAGGTCTTTTATCTTTAAGCAAAGTAATGAATTGGGTACATACTCGTCATTATGGGTTAACAAGTCATGTATGGGTGAAATAACTAGCCTTAAGGTCGGGTTGGAGTGAATGAAGTGGTCATACCCAACCTACTTGTAACTTTACCTAGTTTTAGTTTTGAATTGTTTTTAATAAAAAATATTATTAAAAAAATGTTTTTAAAGAGGGTTTTGTATATTACTAAGTTGTTACTTTTCCGACTCTCCAATTTGACCTGTTGATTTCTGACATGACATGATAACATGACACGAACATGATATGCTATAATCGTATATGGGTTTAACCTTAAATGAGACAAACATGAACATGACATGCACTTATCATGTTTATCCATTAGACACGATTATTAAATAGATTGTTTTCATATCTAAAATGAAGAACTCGATAAATACACAATAGATATAAATTACCTAATCATGTATATAGTACAAGACTACCATTTTAGTATATGTTAAATATACATTAATATACTAGTATTTATTTAACATTATTTTAATCAATTTAATCTTATTTTACTAGTAATTATTTAACCTTATTATACTAATCATGGTTATTAGCTTAGGATTATTTAACATTATTATACTAAATATGTACAAAACATGTAGATGTGTACAAAATGTGTAATTGTGTAATAAACATATAGATGTATACTTATGTTAAACATGTTGTTACATGTCAAAATGACAGGGCACATCTAGACATGTACTTAAGAGGTGTCATGTATACACGACAAGAAGTAGTTTGTGTTTGAGTTAAATATTAAATACATAATATTTAAACAGATCGTGTTTAGATTTAACATATATATCTAATATACACGTTTGTATATGATAAGCTATATGTACAACACAATCTGATTAACAAGTCTATTTCTAGCAATGAAGTAAATGTAGAGGAGATGCTTAGATATAAGTCATCAAGTGGACCAGTGAAGTGGCAAGATGCTCTAAGCTTGTGCAATGTCAACTTTTATTTTCTTCTCGTACAACCAAAAAAAAGTTAGTTTTTAGTTTAGTTTGCCTTTTGAATATTCATTCTTATTGATCAACAAACCTTGGTGTCTTTTAAATCTATGCAACATTTGTCGAATATTTCATTTGTGTAATCTGTTGTATACTAATAAGCTAAACAAACTTTTCTAGAGAGCGTACATCAAGAATTTCTTTTTATTCTTCATGAATTGCAGATAAAAGCTTGATAACATATTGTGACGTCAAATAATTGTAATTAACTATAATTTATTTGGTGAAAAAAATCCTAGTCACAAATTGCATCCTACCTTTTTACCGTTTGAAAAAAAAATTGCGTCTTACCTCATCATAAAATTGACCGCCTTCTTGAATGCAATTTTGAGTTTTTGTGATCAAAATTTGCCCATTAAGGTAGTACCTAATGGATCACAAATTCATGCAAACGTTTGAGTTTTTACCTTAGGTTCTAGCCGACGAAAGCCTCAAATGAGCTTCTTTCCCAGCATAGACCTGAGCTTTTAGCACAAATATCATATGTAGACTCACTAGCATCTGTTTGGGAAGTTGCTTTTGTAATCCAACTTGTTTGGTTGTTTGTCGGAGACAGATTTCGATTGCCGAAAGGATAGGAATGCTCGTTGCATGTCTCATTGATGTCGAGTTTTGTTGCTTGTTGCAATGATGAGGAGTTCTGTCGCTACCGTCAATGGTGAGTTTCTGTAGATTCCAACTTGATGTTACAGGTAGACTCTTGTATCACCAGTACGCATATTTGGTGACTTGTTTGCAAGTTATGGTTTGTTTGTAATTGGGAATACAAGTTATAGGAACATTGAAGGGCCAACGATAGGTTGCAATCATTAATTATTTGTTTCTAACAATTGTAATCAACTTTCTTTCTGTATTTCATTACATCGAGTTTGTAATTTTTTTTCATTCTCAAAGTACTTGTGATAGTTTAGGAAATAGAAGCATAAAGGTGTCTGTAATTTCTTTTTTAAGATCTTGTAATAGTTTAAGAAGAATCACGAAGGAGGCCAGTTAATGCCATCAGAAGCACATCATTCATACATTGACTTTTCCAACAAGTCAACTACATCAAGCATGGCGCAAGCCATGTCAAGCACGTCAATCGTCTCACAATCTACGACTCAAGTGAACAGTGCCAGGAGTCAACATGAGTTTCTCTTCGACACTTTGATTTCACATGCAGACGAGCAAGACACCACAAACTTTATGCAACAAAGAGTTTGTCGGAAATTTCCTCATGCATCAATACCATACAACTACTCTTCCAGTGATGTTACTCTTGCAATTTCTTTTCCAAATCAAAGTGGAGGTCAACCTTATGAAGAGGAAGTCGAAGGAGAAGAGGATGTGTGCTATTCCTAGTCATGGAGTGTTCCATTTGAACACAAGCTCTCAGGAGCAACTTCTTAGACAATATCGCCATTGTCGATCAATTCGCATCAACTGTTCGAGGGAGCAACTAATCAAGTCTGTCAGTTCATGGCTCAGCATAACTCCTCACCTAGAAATTCACAAATCCCAATCATGCATGAATCCCCTTTCCTAAATTCTCACCAAGCTCATTAGCTACTTCTACTCCAGGAAATACCTACACTGTGTTACCAAGTCCTGTAGAATATTTCCCTATGCAAGGTCCAGTAGCACAATACACCACAACATCAGTCTAGCCTTCTGCCCAACAGACCATGCAAGCACCATCAAGCTATCTTTTACAACATTACGTAGGGACAACCCAATCGTAATCGTTGCCTGCAGCCATGCCACAATATTACATATCGACCCCACCCTCACCAATCTCATTGTAGTACAACAACCCTTGGCAATATCAATCATTTCAAGGGTATCAAGTCTAGGGGCAGTAAGTCATTCGAGGTCTAGATATTAAGAGGACGATCTTAGATACACTAGCAAAAGCAAGAGTCACCTCTAAAGCATCGGTTGGCTTTGGAACTTTAAAGTTCCCGCTTTTCAGTCTATCTCTTGGATTTAAAATGCCAAAGATGCAGAAGTATGATAAGACTAGTGATCCACGGAATCATTTGGCTACCTTCACTATAGATACCTTGCCATATCAGTGATCATGGGCTCACTATATACCTCTTCTTCAAGAGTCTTGAGGGAGAAGTGCTAAGATGGTTTAACACTCTCACAGTAGGCGACCTCAATGATTTCAAGACAATGTTGGACAAATTTCTGAATTAGTATAGCCACTACATTCAACACAAGCCTACAATAAGAGATCTCATTGTTGAAAAGATGAGACCTATGACACTTGGGCCTAATTATCCATTTTGATTGTAAACCATGTAATTAATTGTAATATTACATAAATGATTTATTAATGGATAATCTATTGTTTCTTGTGATTATGAGGATTTGGTTGGCTTACTGTGCATTTGGTTGTGATTTAGGACTAATGTGGAGTCCAGTTTGGGGATGCACAGTTGCCTTGGTTTGTGTGTCTGCTCCTTTTTGTTTTCGTCCTTTCCTTTTTCTCTCTTTTCCCTCACGAGCCATTGTCTCCATCTTCCCCTCTCTTCTTCTTCTCATGACCCATGTCGTTACAGGAGCTGCCCGTGCCTCCCCGTCCCCTCCGACATGAGGACGAAGAGATGGGTAGCCGGCGCGACGCGGGGAGAAGGAGATAAAGAGGGAAGGAGGCGGGCAGAAGAAGAGAAAAGGGGACGTGAGAGAAAAGAGGGAAAGGAAGAGAGGGACGCGAGTGAGAGGAGGAGAGCTGAGCCGTGGTCTACCAGTGGGGAGGAGCTTCTCTGGGGCAAGAGAGGCTCGTCGGAGTTGGGAGAGCTCGTCGAAGGAGGTACGCAACCCTTATTCCTCCTCTTTCCTCTTCATTTTCGTTAATGTATAAATTACATGGAAATGAGAATAAATGCATGTAAAATCGTAAAAAAAAATAGTGGAATGGATGGAAATGTGTTGAATAGCATGAGCATGTAGATATCATGCAGTTAGGATGGAAATTTGTAGGGTTATGCGAGATTTAGGGATGTATGCTACAGTACTCGTTAACGAGCTTCCCTCCTTTATGATTTTTGTATGAATTGCATAGTTAATGGATTGATGAATGGTTTAAGGGGCTTTGAAGTAGACTCAAGGGTTTACACCCCATGATTTATTTGCATTTTGTGATGCTTGTTTGAGGGGTCCGTCGGAGGCTCCCACTTCCGACGAATGCAAAGGCTGAAACAGGAGAGATGCCTTGGTTATAGGCAATTCAACATGTCGAACTAGATTCAGCATACCGAATTCCTGTCAAATTAAGCTAGGATACTTGGTTTCGGTAGGCCGAAATCATCCGATTGACTGAAACAGAGAGTTTCGGTATACCGAACATTTTTGGTATACCGAACCTAGTTTCGGTCTGTCGATTTTGCCCTAGCCTATATATATATATAAATGTGAACATAAAATGGAAATAAAGGTTTTAATTGGACAATAAGCGTGTGTTAATGGTGTTTTCTCCATGTAAATGTCATGGAGGAATATGGGACCCAAATAAGTAAATTTGGGGAGTGGTTTTGGGTTTAAAACCCTACAAATGAATAAAAGTGATTAACGTGTGGTTTTTGGGCATGAGACCCGATTTTATGGCTTTAAAACATGATTTTTAGTGAATTTGAGCTGGGACCCTAGTAAAGGGTCATGTTGCATGGAAAAGATTCCTGTAACGAAAACAATGAATTGAAAATGGTTTTGAAAAGGAAAACTTAAAGAATTTTAAAAATGAAGCACTAATAATGTGTTGAAAAACCACGGGGGTTGGTGTCGACAATGTGGTAGGAGTATGAGACTCTAATAAAACCAATTGTCAGATATGACTGTGGTTGCTGAGTTTGTGACGGTGTAGGCTAAGCCTGGGTGCTCGGGTCACCGAGTTCGTGATGGTGTAGGTTGGGCCTAGGAATATGAGACCTAGATGTCCAGATCACCGACAGTGTAGGCTAAGCCTGGGTTATTGAACCTAGTTGTTCGGGTCACTAATGGGGCGTTAGATAAAGACGTATTCCCATGCTTATGAAATGAAATTGAGGCCGGTTGTTGAGCTTGTGACGGTGTAGGCTAAGCCTGGGTATATAGGCCTGGGTGTTCGAGTCACCGAGTTCGTGACGGTGTAGGTTGGGCCTAGGAATATGAGACCTAGATGTCCAGGTCACCGACGGTGTAGGCTAAGCTTGGGTTATTGAACCTAGAAGTTCGGGTCACTGATGGGACGTCAGATAAAGGCGTATTCCCATGCTTATGAAATGAAATTGAGGTCGGTTGGTCAGGGCGGTGTCATCCTGCACGAGGAATTTTACCACGGCAGTGCAGAAATGTAGGGGAAATGGTGTCCTCACCTACTGCTTGTGTGTCTGGTTACACCTGATAAAGGTAACATCAATAAAGAAAAGTGCGAATGAATAAGAAAGTGTGTGGTTTTGTGAAAAAGAAAGAAAAATAGTTTGGCTAGGATTGAACTTGTGAATGGTCCTAAAATCTTAGAAATGAATATGAATTATGTTTTAATCAGTTACCAGCAAATGTTTGTGATTTTGGTTTTGAGCCCGAGAGGCATTATGTTTTAGGCTGGATCTGGTCAAAAATGTGGATTTCTCTGAATATGAGAAAGGTTTTGAAAAAGTATAAAAGAGAAAGAAAAGATGAGTTTTGAGAAAGATATGGTTTTGGAGACAATCTCCAATTATTTTAAAAAGAAAGGAAAGTGAATTTTGAGAAAAGTATAGTTCTGGGAATAGATTCCCAAGTGATTTCAAAGAAAAAAGGAAATAATGTTTTAAGATTGGATTTTCAAAAGAAAACCAAGTTTCATAAATTAAAAGTTGTATTTTAAGCACTTTTGCTGGATTTTTGTTGCATGTGTGTTTGGGACGTGTATTGGGTGACTTAGATGTCATTCACGCGTGCTTTGTTTGGTTTTCAGGTGCAGATCGTGTGCAATCGAGTTTCGGTGCTGGGGTAGGAGCTTCTAGCCGCACATTGTTTCCTGGAGGTGAGCTTTGGTTACAATTATTTAATTTTATTGTAATTATTGTAATTTTGCTTATGATACTGTGATTTTGGAAGTGTGCCCGGGATCGGGGTGTTACAGAGTGGTATCAGAGCTAAGGTTACACCTGGTGCACCGACTTGGTGATGTCTGGTCTAGTAGCTCCCTAGGACTACACAATAGAGAGTCGTGCATCTGAATTTTTGGTTGTCGTGTTTTGTTTTGCTGGTAGGAAGATGTCTCGCCGAGGTCGCAGTTGTGGCAAGGCCCCAGCACCTGAATGTGAGACAGGGGAGGGAAGTACATGGAGGGGCATGAGATGAGAGCTCGGCGAGATGATGCAGGGATTCGCCCAGTCCTTCGATAGCAGCAGTAGGGATGAAGTGAACGGAGATCCGTGGATTAAGCAGTTTCGCCAACTGGACGCGCCGACCTTTGATGGGCACGACACACCAAAGGAGTGTGAGGCTTGGTTCCTAAATGTGGAAAAGATCCTAAAGGGGATCGAGTGTCTAGCGGATAGATGGGTCCGGATCACGGCATTTCAGCTTAAGGATACTGCAGATCGGTGGTGGAGGGTAGTGCACCGCACAAAGTTTTCAAATGCGGACGTACTGATGATCTCTTGGGAGGAGTTCTGAGAGGCGTTTCATGAGAGGTTTTTCCCTGAGCATGAGAGGGATAAGCTGGACAGAGAATTCAGGAACCTGAAGCAAGGGAGTCAGACTGTGGCAGAGTATGAGTCGTCCTTCCATCGGCTGGAGTAATTCTCTTAAGCAGTGGTTTCCGAGAAGAACAAAGCCAAGAAGTTTGTGGAAGGATTGAATCTTATGCTGAGATCTAGAGTTATTGGCTTCAGATGCTAGACTTTAGTAGATGCTATTGAGCTTGTAAGCCGCTATGAGGATGATTGTAGGCTGTTCTAGGAAGAGTATCCTAAGAAGGAAAAGGGGAGGAAGTCTATCTCCTGACCTTCTGTCTGACCTTTCGTTTCTCGATCATCAGTGATTGGAGTGCCAAGTTCTTGGAGTTCTGGTAGCTCTGGGAAAATACGGAAGCAACAGTCTACATCTGGTAGAGAAGAGAGTGTGGGTTTTAGCCATACAGGGTCTAGCAGTGACCCACAGGTGGGACCATGCCACGTCTATGGCAAGAAAGGGCATGTAGCGGCATAGTGTTGGCACAAGCAGAGGGGCTTAGACAGTGTAGTATGCTATAACTGTGGGAAGTCCAGACATTATCAGAAGGATTGCACTAGTCAGCCAAAGCCAGCAGGAAATGTGCCACGGAAGCCTACCAAGGGGAGAGTGTTCTCCATTGCTACCCCAAATGTTGGTCCATTTGGAGATGTCGTAGAAGGTGAGAACTAGTACGGCTGTATGAGTTAAATCCTGTCCTGTAATAATGGATCCTATTTGTGATCAATCCTATCTTTTATTATGATTATGATTATGGTTATGGTTATGGTGTGTTGATGATAGGATCTTTTCTTGTGGTTGATCAGATGGCTCGAGTCTTGTTCGACTCTGGGAGTTCATTTTCTTTTGTCTCCAAGTCACTTGCTTTTGAGATCAGGACCAGGCCAACCAGATTGGCATTCCACCTGGATGTAGTCACTCCATTGGGAGAACACAGTCTAGCATGGACGTATTTGAGACCAGTTGATATTCAACTGGGGGGTAGGAATTTTTAGGCCAGTTTGATCCTGATGGACGTGCAGGATTATGATGTTATCTTGGGAATAGACTGGTTGGCACAGCATTGAGCCGTAATAGATTGTACCAAGAGAAGAGTTCTGGTAGAGTGTCCAGGCTAAGGCTGGTGTGCAGTACAAGGCACCAGACCGGATGAGTCTAGAAGAGTGATTTTTACTATTAAGACCTATCATCTTCTGGCAAGAGGTAGTGTGGGCTATTTGGCCTATGTGACAGTTTCTACTTCACCTATGGTCGAGATTCAGGACTTACCAGTGCTGCGGGAATATCCTAATGTTTTTCTAGAGAAATTGTCAGGTATGCCATCACATAGGGAAGTGGAGTTAGTGATTGATTTAGTGTCGAGATCAGGTCCTATTTCCTAGGCTCCGTACAGGATGGCACCTGCTGAATTGAGGGAGCTTAAGAATCAGCTACAGGAACTGATGGATAATGGATTCATTCGTCCCAGTGTTTCACCTTGGGGAGCATCGATTCTGTTTGTTAAGAAGAAGGACGGTTTCCTTCGGCTCTGTATAGATTACCGAATGTTGAACCAGATCACTGTAAAAAACAAGTATCCACTGCCTAGGATCGACGATTTGTTCGACCAATTGTAGGGAGCATCGGTGTTTTCCAAGATAGAGTTGAGATCTGGATACCATCAGTTGAGGATCAGTGAGCCAGATGTATAGAAGACAGTCTTTCACACCCGTTATGGACATTATGAGTTTTTAGTAATGTCATTCGGGTTGACGAATGCTCTGGCTATTTTATGGACCTGATAAATAGGGTGTTCAGGCCCTATTTGAATCAGTTTGTGGTCATCTTCGTGGATAACGTTCTAGTGTATTCTTCGGATGTTTAGACCCACTGGAGGCATTTGAGGATCGTACTGGAGACTTTGAGGTAACATCAGCTTTATGTCAAGTTCTCCAAGTGCGAGTTTTGACTGGAGGAGGTGTCCTTCCTTGGTCATATCATTTCAGGAGAAGGCATCAAGGTAAATCCAGCCAAAGTAGAGGCTGTGAGTAGTTGGGCCAGACCGAAGACAGTAACTGAGATTAGAAGTTTTCTTAGCTTGGCAAGATATCCAAGATTTCTCCAAGATTGTTGCATTATTGACCAGACTGACTAGAAAGGATGTGCACCTTGCTTGGGATTGGCAGTGCGAGGAGAGCTTCAATGAGTTGAAGGCTCATCTGGTGTCAGCCCTAGTTTTGACTTTACCCTCTAGGAGTGGTGGTTTTACAGTCTATAGTGACACATGTGGTACTGATTTGGGATATGTGCTGATGCGGCATGGTAAGGTGGTGGCGTATGCCTCGCGCCAGTTGCAAGATCATGAGAAGAATTATCCCTCCCATGATTTAGAGATGATAGCTATTGTGTTCGTCCTGAAGATTTGGAGGCATTATTTGTATGGTGAACAGTTTGAGGTGTACACAGATCATAAGAGTCTGAAGTACATCTTTACTAAGAAAGATTTGAACCTGAGACAGAGGCGCTGGGTGGAATACATCAAGGATTATGACTTCAATTTGTCATACCACCCAGGAAAAGCAAATGTGGTTGCAGATGTCCTGAGCAGATGCACTCATGTTATGACTAGCCTGATGATTCGTGAATGGAAATTGTTAGAGGGACTAGCAGAGTGCAGGCCTAGGAGATAGTCTCAGGAACTGCTAGACTGGTATTGGCCAATTTGTCTGTTCACCCAAGGATGATCGAGGCGATTGTCACAGTTCAGCAATATGATTCTTTTGTGTCAGATATCTGGAGGAAGCTGGAAGCGGGTAATGCCCCTCACTTTTCAGTCAGGGTAGACAGTGGGTTGAGGTACGATCTGAGATTATATGTACCTCAAATAGAGAAAATCAAGAACAGTCTGCTAGATGAAGCCCATTGCTCTAGATACACCATACATCCAGGAAGCACCAAGATGTATAAAGACCTGAAGAGGAATTTCTGGTGGCCTGGGATGAAGAGGCAGATTGCTGAGTATGTGGCGAAGTGTGCAACCTGCCAGATGGTGAAAAAAGAGCACCAGAAGCCCGGAGGGACTTTGCAGCCTTTAGACGTTCCAGTGTGGAAATTGGAAAATGTGTCGACGGATTTTGTGACGGGTTTACCACGAACTCGAAGAAAGAATAATACAGTTTGGGTAATAGTGGACCACTTTACAAAATCAGCACATTTCTTGCCAATGAGGGTGAATCTTCCTTTGGCAAGGCTGGCAGAATTGTATGTGGTTGAGATTGTAAGATTGCATGGTGTCCTAGTGTCTATTGTGTTTGATAGAGACACGAGGTTCACATCGAGGTTCTGGGGAGCTCTACAGGAGGCTTTTGGCACAGTGCTGAACTTTAGTATTGCCTTCCACCCCTAGACGGATGGCTAGACAGAGAGGACCATTCAGACACTAGAGGACATGTTGAGGGTCTGCACCTTAGACTTTGGTGGTAGTTAGGAGGATCACCTACCTCTGATTGAGTTTGTGTATAACAACAGTTACCACGCCAGTATTGGTATGGCATCATATGAGGTAAAGTATGGTAGACCCTGCAGGACACCCACTTGCTGGAGTGAGGTGGGTGAGAGACAGTTGGTTGGGCTCGAGATCGTACAGCAGTACGAGGGCAAGGTGGATCTGATTAGGAAGAGGTTGTTGTCTGCCCAAAGCCGGTAGAAGAGCTATGCTGATAGGAGGCGGAGACCTTTGGAATTCGAGGTAGGAGACTTCGCTTTCTTGAAGGTGTTACCAACCAAGGGTGTGATGTGGTTTGGTAAGAGAGGCAAGTTGAGCCCAAGATACATCGAACCGTACCAAATTACTAAGAGGGTTGTTGAGGTGGCACACATACTAGATCTGCCTCTAGAATTGGCTGGTGTACACAACACCTTTCATGTATCTATGTTGAGGAAGTGTTTGGCAGATGCCTCCCAGGTAATACCGGTGCAGCTAGAGGAGCTGTGGGAGGACTTGTCTATGGTGGAAAATGCAGTTCAGATACTTGACAAAAAAGAACAAGTCCTCAGGAATAAAGTGATTCCATTGGTGTTAATTCATTGGCAACACTACGGTACAGAGGAAGCTACTTGCGAGCGCGAGGTGGATATCTAGAGACAGTACCCCTATTTGTTTTATTAAAGCTAAATTTCGAGGACAAAATTCTTTTAAGGGGGTAGGATGTGACACCTGGGTCTGATTATCTATTTTAATTGTAAACCATGTAATTAATTATAATATTGCATAAATAATTTATTAATGGATAATCTGTTGTTTCTTGTGATTGTGAGGATTTGGTTGGCTTACTGTGCACTTGGTTGTGATTTGGGACCAATGTGGAGTCCAGTTTGGGGATGCACAGTCGCCTTGGTTTGCGTGCCCGTTCTTTTTCTTTTCTTTCTTTCCTTTTTCTCTCTTTTCCCTCATGAGCCGTCGTCTCCATCTTCCCCTCTCTTCTTCTTCTTCTCACGACCCGTGCCATTACAGGAGCTGCTTGTGCCTCCCAGTCCCCTCTGACATGAGGGCGATGAGATGGGTAGCTGGCGCGACGCAGGGAGGAGGAGATAAAGAGGGACGGAGGCGGGCAGAAGAAGAGAAAAGGGGACGCAAGAGAAAAGAGGGAAAGGAAGAGAGGGGTGCGAGTGAGAGGAGGAGAGTTGAGTCGTGGTCTGTCGGTGGGGAGGAACTTCGTCGGGGCAAGAGAGGCTCGTCGGAGTTGGGAGAGCTCGTCGAAGGAGGTACGTAGCCCTTATTCCTCCTCTTTCCTCTTCAATTTCATTAATGTATAAATTGCATGGAAATGAGAATAAATGCATGTAAAATCATAGAAAAATAATGGAATGGATGGAAATGTGTTGAATAGACTGAGCATGTAGACATCATGCGGTTAGGATGGAAATTTGTAGGGTTATGCGAGATTTAGGGATGCATGCTACAGTAGTCGTTAACGAGCTTCCTCCTTTTGTGATTTTTGTATGAATTTCATAGTTAATGGATTGATGAATGGTTTAAGGGGTTTTGAAGTAGACTCAAGGGTTTACACCCCATGATTTATTTGCATTTTGTAATGCTTGTTTGAGTGGTCCGCTGGAGGCTCCCACTTCCGACGAATGCGAAGGATGAAATAGGTGAGGTGCCCTGGTTACGGGCAATTTGGCATGTCGAACTAGATTCAGCATACCGAATTTCTGTCAGATTAAGCCAGGATACTTGGTTTCGATAGGCTGAAATCATTCGATCGACCGAAATAGGGAGTTTCGGTATACCAAACATTTTCAGTATACTGAACCAAAGATTTTCAGTATACCAAAGCTAGTTTCAGTCTACCGATTTTCCCTAGCCTATATATATATATATATAAGTAAATTTAGGGAATGATTTTTGGTTTAAAACCCTAAAAATGAATAAAAGTGACTAACGTGTAGTTTTTGGGCATGAGACCTGATTTTATGGTTTTAAAACATGATTTTCAGTGAATTTGAGCTGAGACCCTAATAAAGGGTCATGTGTTGCATGGAAAAGATTCCTGCAGCGAAAAAATGAAATGAAAATGGTTTTGAAAAGGAAAACTTAAAGAATCTTGAAAATGAAGCACTAATAATGTGTTGAGAAGCTACGAGGGTTGGTGTTGACAATGTGGTAGGAGTATGAGACTCCAATGAAACCAATTGTCAAATACGACTGTGGTTGCTGAGCTTGAGACTATGTAGGCTAAGCTTGGGTATTTGGGCCTGGGTGTTCGGGTCACCGAGCTCGTGACGGTGTAGGCTGGGCCTAGAAATATGAGACCTAGTTGTCCGAGTCACCGACAGTGTAGGCTGAGCCTGAGTTATTGAACCTAGTTGTTCAAGTCACCGATCGAACGTCAGATAAAGACGTATTCCTGTGCTTATGAAATGAAATTGAGGTCGGTTGGTCGGGGCGGTGTCATCCCGCACGGGGAATTTCACCGCGGCAGTGCGAAGAGGTAGGGGAAATGGTGTCCTCACCTACTGTTTGTGTGCCTGGTTACTCCTGATCAAGGTAACATTAATAAAGAAAAGTGGGAATGAATAAGAAAGTGTGTGGTTTTGTGAAAAAGAAAGAAAAATGGTTTGGCTAGAATTGGACTTGTGAATGGTCCTAAAATCCTAGAAATGAATATGAATTGTGTTTTAACCAGTTACCAGCAAATGTTTGTGATTTTGATTTTGTGCCCAAGAGGCATTATGTTTTAGGCTAGATCTGGTCAAAAATGTGGATCTCTCAGAATATGAGAAAGGTTTTTAAAAGTATAAAAGAGAAAGAAAAGATGAGTTTTGAGAAAGATATGGTTTTGGAGACAATCTCCAATTGTTTTAAAAAGAAAGGAAAGTGAATTTTGAGAAAAGCATAGTTCTAGGAACAGATTCCCAAGTGATTTCAAAGGAAAAAGGAAATAATAATTTAAGATTGGATTTTCAAAAAAAAATCAAGTTTCATAAATTAAAAGTTGTATTTTTAGCGCTTTTGCCGGATTTTTGTGCTTGTGTGTTTGAGACGTGTATTGGGTGACTTAGATGTCACTCATGCATGCTTTGTTTGGTTTTCAAGTGAAGATCATATGCAATCGAGTTCCAGTGTCGGAGTAGGAGCTTCTAACTGCACATTGTTTCCTGGAGGTGAGCTTTGGTTACAATTATTTAATTTTACTGTAATTAGTGTAATTTTGCTTGTGATACTGTGATCTTGGTAGCGTGCTTGGGATCGGGGCGTTACAGGACGTGATGAGGACTTTATTACTTTTGCTAATAGATGAAGGGATATGGTTGTCCAATCTAAGTGTTACATCCCCATAACCATGGAAGTCAAAATCATCACATGAAATACTATAGGGGTACTCAGAGTAGGGCTATTGGTCAGTGACTTCCATATATACCCCTAGCTATATGAGTACGTTGCAAGAGTCCTCCGCAACAAGGATGACTTTCCATTCTTGGTGTTTGAGGGGAGGGGCAATAAAAAGAACTCCGACTACACATTCGAAGGTGTCACGAGCAACATGGCACCAGTTTCAACCCAACAAGGTTGGAAAGGACAAATAAACCACTAATACCAACTCGAGTACTAAATTCAACACCTGGAGTTGCTAATTCAGTATCGAGATCAACCAATTCAATACCGAGGTCAACTGGCACACTATCAACAATTGTACCAATAGGGGCAATGCCAGGTCCAACAGTCACAGCACTTCCAACAATAGCAACCCCAGTAACTTTGGTACCAGCAGCCTTTGTACCCGATATATGCCCAATAGGGACGACCAAGCAATCAGTATAAGGGACAACAATAGGGATAGAAAAGTTACCACAACGTCCCTTCACAACAAAGCTACGGGGGATCCAAGAGCTAGAACTACGCATCGCTTCCAGTGTCACTCCACAGTATATTGAAGATGTTGGTCGAGAGTGGAGATCTACAGCTCCTAGTGCCAGGTCGAATGCTCCCAATGTTGATATGTCCAAGTATTGTCTATACCACCAGAAGAATGGACATACACTCGACTAATGCTTCATTGTCAAGGACAAAATATATGGCCTAAATGACAAAAGGAAAATCATGTGGTGTGAGCCTAGAGAATGATTGAGATAGCTCAAGGGAAGCAACATGAGATGCAAATTCATCAGAATCCCATGTCCAACCATTCAATAGCTTACATGGAGGCTGAGTACATCCAATCAACAGCTCACCCAAAACTGGTAACTATTTAGCATATACAAGTATACCTAGACCAAGAGTAACGAGTTGAATAAGAAAGGGAGCCAGATGCACCTACAATGCCTACTCAAGAAGCGTGGTTAGAAGAGGATCTAAATGCATCTAGGGAAGATTCATTAGGATGGAAGACTCAGATAGGAGATACATGGGACAGTCAACAAGACTAGGAAGAAGTTAATGATCTCGTTGTCCTTGACCACTCCAACTTCCTTTCCATGAACGAGCAACATGAATCAGATGGTTTTGGAGCTATGGATCCATTTGAACTAGCAAGAAAAGTCATCACAAGCTTTGAGGAGAAGAATATAGTCTTCTGGGACATAGAACTTCCTACGCCAGAAAAACGCTTGCGCTTGTTGATTATTCCCAAGCTTATAGGAATATAAATGCTCGAGGTGACCCATATTTTGTCCTACTAGCATACACACTACACATGGAGGTAAGAGAAGGCAAGCTCGTAGCCTTGGTATATCATAAAATCCGCTTGCCCTGTATAGTATGTCATCCTAGCATAAATATGAGAATGTAGTGATGAATGAACGCACCAGAACAAATCAACATAAAAAGTGCCCAAGAAAGGGGAGATCACACAATTCAGGTTTATTGTCACAGCATAAATTTAGAAGGTTGTGATGGACAGGGACTCAAAATGAGGGTGAGAACACAGTCAAGTAAGTGTGCTTTCATAGTGTAAATCCAAAAGGTAGTGATGGGCAAGCACTTACAAAGAAAAAACAAGAGAGGGGAACCCAAAAAGAAAAGAAAAGAAAAGAAGGCCGAAAGAAGAAAAAAGAAAGAAAATCTTAGGAATACTCAAGACGCATTAGGACCAAACATCGGCAAGTGGGACCTAAACTACACTCAACTTCGAGAGCTTGTTGTACTTTGAGTCTCCCCCATCCT
Source organism: Posidonia australis (assembly GCA_024699735.1). Lineage (NCBI taxonomy): Eukaryota > Viridiplantae > Streptophyta > Magnoliopsida > Alismatales > Posidoniaceae > Posidonia > Posidonia australis. Next base: position 9,814 of record JAMKQA010249717.1, on the reverse strand, counting down.
CTCTTCACACACAAGCAAAGAGTAAGTAATCCCTACTATTCAAGGATCAAATGGATTAGGGAGTGGTTGGCTTTTAAGGACTAGTGTGTAGATCAAAGTTCCTAAAAGGTGTAGGCATGACACAAGGAATACACCCACGATTGTAGGGTATACTCAGAATAGTTAAGGTGAATTGTAGGCTAAGACTTGATATAGGTATTCATCTTTCCTCATGAGAAAATCCTAGAAATAAAAACAAAAAAAATAGAAAATAAAAAAACCAAAAAATTTAGAAAATTCAAAACAAAAAAAAATAGAAAAATTCAAAAAACCTAAAAGAATGGAAAATTCAAAAGAAAAAAAATTTCAAAAACTACAAAAAACAAAAAAATAGAAAATCTTGAAAAATCAAAAAGAAAAAATTAGAAAAATCTGAAGAAAAAAAATCCAATAACTACAGCAATGTCATCCGCCCTACATGCAAGTAAAAACTTGGTAAGTAGGAAAACTAAAATTAGTCTAACCCATGATACAATAACTCACTCACCTAGATTTAAAATCAACGTCCTCTTCGAGCATGTCTCATGGTTTGGGTGCATTTTCTTAACAAAAGACACTGCCTCCACAATGATCTCTATAGCATTCACAGATGACTCACAATCGACGTCACTGGACTCTGGTTTTCCATCTCTTCAGCTGAAGTTAAGATTAATTCTCTCCACGTAATTCTCAGACATACAAAAACAAATAATATTGATTAAACGACTGTTGTTTAGAAATGACTACTATTTTTTAGGTAAGAGTAACTTTGTTAATCTCTTTAAAGCTAGAAAAGGCATATTTGGAATCATTAACATGTGTTAGTGTGTGTGTAAGTAGAAATCCCACCATATGTTAGTAAATTTGACCAATCATGGGTCCTACTGCAAAAGATGAAAGTTTTGACCCCAAATCAGAGCAATACTGAGATGAGCTTACACCTTTGGAGCTCATATTGTATATGCAGACACACCACTTCGACTAAAAGGAAAACATCGGTTTGGTAAAGGAAGGATTTACTCTCTCATTCGACTCTTTATTCATTAAATTCCTTTACTTACCAGATCGAGTTGTGGGACGATGGTTCTTTCCCAAGAGTACTAGTCACATTCGAGGATTAAAAACACTTGACTACAATGAATTGCATTCATTTAGCATATGTCTATATTATCTGGAACTAATCGTATCCCATCGACCTAACTTATCATATGGACCATTCATTGCATTGAATGTTGACCTTGCATTAGCATTACTTACTTGAATCATGCATTTATGCATTATTGCTCATATTATTGGAAGTGAAAGTGTGAATGGAGCAATGTTCCTTAAGAGTGTTAGAAACCCTTAAAATATGTGATCCTCCCTAAACCATTTCAAACACCTATCTTTTTATTATTCCAATCTGAGTAAACTCATAAGTAGGATGCCATGTTTTTTTTAATTTTTCGATCGGTAATAGGGTAATTTCCCCATGATCACCTTAGTTTGTGCTCCATTGAAGTTATTTCTACATTATTGACATGGTTTTGACATCAATTGTGACACATAGTTTCGAAACCGACTTGACCCCTTTATGCTTGAGTCTTCAATATGACAACATTTTAATTAAATCATTTGATTGTATGACAATGTCCTGAAATCGCATCTGTTCGCCTCTCCACCTTTGGCTATTTAATAAATTTCCGAAATCAAGTAGGTCCTACCTTTTGGTTGTGTGATAAATTTCCGAAATCAAAAGGTGTTTCTAATTTTTCTCCTTTGTGGCCAATTGTGAGTGAGCTCTTTCTTTCAAGAAATGCTGAATGGGACATCATTTTTACCTTGGTACTAATCTTGTTCTAAGATCAACTTCAAAAAGGAAAATCTGTAGATATCTCATTTTCGCATTTTCGAAAGTCAATTAAGGATAGGAAACTTTGAGGCGTCTTAAATCACAGGACTAAGGATATTTGACACATCTTTCAGATTTTCCATGATTTATTTAAAATATTACTTGATTTTTCTTGATTCAAGGTCATTGGCTATTGTAACATTCCAAATCTTAACCTTCGCACTTAATCATGATCAATAATAACTAAATAATGATTAAGTTATTTTTAGTGAAAGTTACCAGCTAAGATGGGTGGTGACTCGTGGATGTACGGGATCGAAGATGGATTAACGATAGATGCCACAATGCTGTCGAGACTCTATTTCATAAGTTATTTCATGAATTATGAGTGTTTGGAATATTTCCTCCTTTTATAAGGGTGTTTATGCAAAATTCGTACGAAAAGTTCATTAAACAAATGATGGCTACGTTGGGGAAAGACCGATGGAAGGAGTATGGCATGTTTGGAGAAAAAAAGAGAAGAGACCCGAGAAACTGAGAAGAAGAAGAGAGGAAGAGAAAGAAACGGAAGAGGGGAGGAATCGGAGCAGAGGAAGAAGAACAAGGAGAAGAAAAGGAAGAGAGGAGAAGAAAGAAAGGGAGAAAATTCGAGAAGGAAACTAGGAAGCTAGAAGAAAGAAAGAAAGAAAGAAAGAAGAGAAGGAGAAGAAGTTGAGAAGAAGTTGAGAAGAAGACTGGAAGAATATGATTAAGGTACACACCCTCATTCTTCTTGATTCTTTTCATTCAAACTTAAGATTAGTAGATCTTGCTAGTAGGAATGTTTTGGATGTATGATATGAATTTTGTGGATTTTTAGTAGATTTTGATGATTTTTCGAAGAATTATGAGAATGATGACCCTACTGAGCTATTTGAGTCCGCTTGCTTCAATCATATACAACTTGAGCTATGAGTGTTGGATTTGAATGATTTTTATTCTATTAGAAAGTAGACTTGAAGATCTTTAATTCAGTAGGCTACTTGTGAATTTTGGTGGCCTAAAGAAACAGCAGCACTTGTGTGAAGTTTGATGACCCATTATGTATGCCAAATTGAGTCTTATGGTTTCAAATATTTATCTCTAGTTATAGATGTGGAATTAGAATGAAACTTGTCCCAAATGAAAGTAGACTTAGAATGATTATTTTTAGAATTTTTATAAAATTTTTGGTTACTTAGAAATTGGTCCGTTGGAGGTCCCAACTCTGTTGAACAGGTCTGTTTCAAAGCAGATTTCAGTATCCAATTATCGCCTAAAACAATATTCCGAAATTTCCTGGAACGTCGAATCGAGAGATTTTGGCATACCGAATTTTACCAGTATATCAAACCAGACCCTGAACCTATGTTGAATATTTTAAGAGTTGATTAATACATACATATATATATATATATGGGTGTATATATGTATTAATCTTAGAGAGAGAATGAAATTGACCCAAGAAAAAGTAAGATAACCATTAGAATGGTTTTAGGAATGGCCTAAAAAGGATTAGCAAGATTCCATTTAAGACATAGAAGTTATAAAAGATGATATAACTTAGAAATAATAAGTCTCCTCTCTAATGGCTAAGAAAGGACTGTGGGGATCATAATGTAGTCCTTGAGCCAAGTGTTAGTTAATTTTGTTTGGGGTGCACTGAAGGAGTCATTCAGTGGCATTGCTTAATTCTGTTGGGCACTGATTTGGTTGTGCTCCTAAGGAATATGAGCCAGTAGGTGCCTTACACCTTGACACCAAAACATGGAGTTTTGGTTAAGTTTGATTGGACATACAGTCTTGGAAACCTAGTGGGATTCTGAAACTGTTGCTTTGGCTTTAGTGTGGTTATTTGGGCCTGACAAGGGAGTTATCAAGGCTTGGATTTGAGCTATGGTTTCTAGCTTTTAGTTCCATGCAGCTTGGGCATGGTATTTTGTGGCAATTTTAGAAAGATATTCAAACGATTTTGAAATAAATTGTTTTAAAAAGTATTTTTAGAACTAAAGAGATGTGTTGTTTTGCTACTTGCAAAGGTTTAAGCAAATGGTCATGGAATTCTAAGTAATTTGAAAGGAAGTAGACTTTGCATGCTAGTATGTATGTTTTATGCAGAATTTCTAGTGGGCCAAAGAGGGGTCCACTAGAGGCCCCAAGTCCGACGAGTGGTGGTGTAGGGTAGTTGACCGTTTTTCAGAAAAATGATTGATTTGGTATACTAAACAAGTTCGGTATGTCGAACCAGAGATTTTCGACGTATTGAACGAGTTTGGTGTTCGAATCAGAGTCTTGGATCACTTTTAGATTTAGGGCATTTCAGCATACTAGAATATTTCAATCTGCTAAATCATACCCCTAAGCTAGATTTTTGAGATTTTTGCAAGAAGATTTTGAATGCCTAATTTATATATTTTTGGCATGTGTTTAGCAAGAATTGTTTTGAGCTTTAAGAAAAAGCTTATTAGAAGAAATGTTTTCTAAAAAAGAATATATTTTCAAAAAGAGATTCTTTGTGATGGGAATAGATTTAGAAAAGAGTTTTAGAAAAGAATTTTAGAAGAGAAATGCATGTTTTCAGAAAAGAGTTTTCAGAGTTAGTACTTGGGTGAAAGAGACTGGATATCCAGAGACTTGGTGTTAGAAAGGGTCGGGTGATATAACTCATAGGCTTGCGATGGGCTGAGTAAGATAACCCGTGAGCTCGCGATAAGTCGAGTAAATCACTAGAGAGCTCAAACACCAAAAGAGAATAGAAGGGCGTCATGAGGAGGCATATCCTTGTGCAATAAGAATAGAAAAGAGAAAAGAATAGTGAGGCCTGTTGGCCTGGACAATGATATACCCTGCATAGGGACTTTCAACATGATAGTGCAGGAGGTTAAGGTTGATGTCTCTTCCCACTACGTGTGGCTAGGTCACCTCTGAGCAAGATGACACTAGAAAAGAGATTTCAAAAAGTTTTCATATTTGAGAAAGAGATAGCTTTAAATTGGAATCGAGTTGTGTTGGCTTCTGAGTTTTAACTAGATTCTAGTTGAGTTGAGACTAGTGTTTTAGGACTAGTTCCAGCCAGAGTTGTATTTTTAGTCAGTTCTTAAGGCAAAGTTTGGACTAGAATCTAGTCCTAGAAATTGTTTTTCAGAAATGCATTAGAATAAAGCATGAGTTTTAGAAAAGAATGAAAATATTTGAAAAGTCATGATTTAAAGGTTTTTTTTAAATAGACTTTTTCAGAGTTTTGGTTCCAATGAGAACCCAGATTAATGATTTATGAGAAAGAATTTCAAAACGGGTTTGAACTTGTGCTGGTTTGGACTTGGTATTGGCATGGAGTAGCCATTCCAAGTGTGCAACAGAGTTTAGAAAATACTTGAGTAAAGCATGATTTTTTAAAGAAAAAAGAAAGTGTTTTGAAAAGAAAAGGGATTGTGTCAGTTTTTGGGATATGATTTGCTATTTGACTGAGTAGAGGCTCAATGTTAATGTGGCACTCTCCAGTGATTGTGAGCTTGACTTGACAAGGGAGGCCAATTCTAGTATGTATTAAGTTTTGAAAATCATACGTGTGATTTGAAAGAAAAGATAGAAAAATGGTTTTGAAAGTCAAGAGTATGATTTTGAAAAGAATAGTTTTCAAAGGTAAGATTTCAAAGTTGTGTTTCTTGTGGGACAAAAGAGTATTACCCAAGATTGTGTGTGGCATCTGGGAGAGATGCTAGAATAGTAAGTTATAGTGGAGTGTGTGCTGGGTCATCTTTCAGTGGTCATTCATGTGTGTTTTGTTTAGTGTTTTCTCAGGTACAAGATAAGAGTAGAAGTTTGCTAGTGTACGTGAAGATGGAGTCAGTCGACTACACATCAAATATTTTGGGTAAGTGTTTAGTTTAATTTAATTCAGTTAATAGTATTTTGGTTTAAGTTTTTTAATGTCGGATTTAGTTTTAGATTTGATAAAAGTAATTATAATAAGTAATTAAAGAAAGAGAAAAAATTTATAGCTAGATTTTGGGTAACGGCTCGGAGTCGAGTCGTTACAGCTATGGTAGAGCTAACACATTCAAATTAGTGTCAAGTTTAGGTACCTTAAACATTTTTCTTAGTGTGAGTGTGCTAACAGTGGCAGAGCTAATACTCTCATTTTATTCAAACTAATGGCAAGCTTGAGTATCTTTAACATTATTCAATGCGAGTTTATTAACTGTAGCAGAGTTAATACTCTCATTGCACTCAAATTATTGGCATATTTGAGTATTTCAATGTTAAAGAAAATATTTTGATGATTTTATGGAATTTTTGAAGTTATTTCAGACTTGTAATACATTTCTTTAGATTAATATAAAAGACAAGGAGAGAAATTACAAAAAGACCAACTCAGTCATATTAAGTGACAACAAATCTTGTCACCATTTTCACTAGTCACGTGTCTCGTCGCCTAATTTCTTGGCGACAACAATCCTAGGACTCTTTCTCATTATATTTTGTCATCCTAGACTTTATTATAATATATATGAGTTTTTTTATAAAATATTATAACATTTTTCCCACAATTATTAATATTTCTACAATTTTTCAATCACTTAAATATATGATATATCATATAAACAATTAAAAATAGCAAATAATTGAGGAAAACTCTAAAAAATTCTAGAAGAGTAGATGATGTTAATTTTAAAATGATATATCTTTATTTTGGTAAAAAAAAAACAAGATTTTAAGTTAGTTATCACATTTTTAAATGTTATAAATACATTTAATTCAAAATAATATTTATAAATGAAGATAAATCCAAACTATCCAAGTGGCTACAAATCTAAATTGAGTCAAAAATATCCATAAAACTAATTGACCTCCTTTTCATAATTATTGTAGATATTAATTTTAAATTTGGATTACTTAATGTGTAAGTCTGTGTTTAAATTAGATATGTAATAAAAATATCTTTTCATTGCGAAGAATATTTTAAAAAAGGAGACTAGGAAGTAGACGATTCCTAGATTCGTAATGAGTTGGTTTCGTGCTTAAATTTTAAATATTTTGAATTTTAGAGTTTATTGCCACTCTTATAGGTGATTAGCTTTAATAGATTATTTTATTATTTTTTAAATTCATTTTTGGCACCAGGAAAATAAAAAATCTGAGTTAGTCATTGCTACATGTAATGATGAGTTAAAACATCTGATTTGAAATTTTAATTTTAATTTTAATTTTAATTTAATATCTAGATAACATCTTCATGTCCTCCAACGAGATTTGACATTGGAAAACATTATATAAACCTTTAGATCTAGAAAATCTAAGAGGGGGGTTTTTTTTAGAAAGAGAAAAGAGAGGCTTTTAAGAAGATTTAAGAGAGGCTTTTTAGAGAGAAGAGAGAGACCATATGAGAGTCATATAGGAGAGTGATCTTAAGAGATCCATAGCGCCCACTTTGTTATGATCATATGAGAAAATCCATATCTAAAGAGATCATGCCCACTTTTAGATAAACAAGCCTTCGAAGTTCTATTCACAACTCCACTTCCTCAGCCCCACCCTACGTAGCACGAGAATGAAGGGAGTATTTGTTCCAACCTTTCTTTTTACGTTACATCATTTCCTTAGATAGGATATTGCATTTGCGTACGGGAAACTATTTCTATTAGTATCATTTCTGTTTATTTATGCCTTTCATCGTTTTCATTGGATTATTTGATACACTTGTGAACTAATTTAGATATGTTTCTCTATTTTGAAGGAAAAAATACATCACATGGCATGAGAACGTCGCTAGACAACATCTTGTCGTTGATCCAATGAGTCGAGGACTCACATCTAGTCTTTGCAAGTTCAATACGTAGTAGGCCGTGATCTGCCTCCAAGATCCTATTCTCTCTAGCAACCAAGGGTTTTGACGACTAAAGAACTCCTGTTGGTATGATCTACCCCAACAAGAAGAAGCTGCAATCGACTCGACTTGACTGCGGCGAGGGGGTCGGAGACCTTTGCCTCTATGGACGATCAATAGCAACTTTCACCTTCAAAGGGAGGTAGATCCTTCTTTTCTTTTGTGTTCTCATATTCGATTAGAGCCCTCTTTTAAGTCCCCTTGTAACCATGCCGGCGACAGCCTCGGGACTTGACGCGAAAGGCCAAATACACGAGGATCGGCAAAGTCACGGCAAAAATAATAAAAATAAAAATGCAAATGTAGGAGTCGCCACCTAGTCTATTAAAATGGAAGACGAGAAAAACCATAAAAGAATCATTCAAATCATCCATATAAAAACCAATGGAAAAGGTCTTGGAAAACCATAAATAGGTAAGGATTCCTGTTACGCACGAGGAAGGTATTAGGCACCCTCGTGTGCCCGATAAATCGGTCTTCTATAGGTTCCTCATTTGCATATGAAATGTCGACTTTTCAGCCTTTACTGTACGCCCGAGGGCGATATGCCATGCCATGCTAAGTGAGTGGTGTCTTATGCTAAATTAAGGGTGCATGGAGTGCAGGGTGTGTATTAATGTTCAGAAATATCGCTCATAAGTCGAGTCAAGCGTCGATGTAAAGATATTGCATGAATAAGATCAAGGATCTAAGTATTTTGAGCGATTTATCATCCTTGCTATATGCCAAATGCAATCTAACATGCATGGGAATGGCTAAAAACAAAGTTGTGTCCTCCCGATATATCAAGGAAGAAAACCAGAAAAAAATCAGAAGCAAATCGAAATAAAAATCATGCTAGAAAGCTATGCAAAAGTTGCTGTGTGCTACTGATAAACAAGCTGATGTGCCTGCTTGGTGCGCCAGACTGGTGCTCCAGTCTGGTGCGCCACCTGTGTGCTCCTGTGTGGGCCAGAAAGATGTACCAAAGCAAATACAGAAATCCATGCAGTGCAAAGTCACATATGAATGCATTCCAGTAAATCATGCCATGTAAAATCCTTTACAAAACTTGAAAAATATGCTTTGAAAGTGAAAGAAATGCAAGTGTAATGACTTGTGGACCTTGTGCTCAAGGGCTAGTAGCCTCACACAAGATCCCACCCTATTCAAGCTAAAATGTATGCAAGAAGGTTCAGACATGTCACTGAATCATGAGCTGATGCACAAGGTTCTCCATATTGGAGTAGAGGCAAACAACCTACCAGATTTTAGCCATGGACTGAACATTCAAAGGAGAAAATAACTAGGAAACAATTGTTATTTAGGGCTGAAAACATGCATGCAAAATCATGAGTTGTCAGAAAACCAGTAGTAAAAGAATCGGACGCAAAATCATTGGAAAATTATGCAAATAGGGATGCAAAAGTGAGTGTTTTGCTCTTTGACCAATCTGGTGCACCTGAATGGTGCGCCAGACTAGTGCTCTTGGTGGGTGCGCCACTCAGGTGCTCCAGATTGGTGCTCCCCAGAAAATCTGGATCAGACTGCAATCTGATCTAGAATAGAGATGGGTGATTTTTATTAATGCATATCAGTTTATGCAGATGATTGTAACCATGTCGTCGGGGATGGCAACAAATATATATATGTGTGCCAAAGTCGGTAAAGCCACGGCAAAAATAAAATAATGCAAAATGCAGGAGTCGCCACCTAGTCTATTCAAATGGATGACGAGAAAAACCATATAGCATGAAAATCATGCAAAACAATAAAAGAAAGTCTTCGTGAACCAGAAATGCAGGTAAGGATCCCTATTACGTACGAGGAAGGTGTTAGGCACCCTCGTACGCCCGATAAATCGGTCTTCTATTGGTTTCTCTTTTGCTTATGAAATGTCAGTTTTGCAGCCTTTGCTGTACGTTCGAGGGCGATATGTCATGCCATGCTTGTGGTGTCTAAAGTACGGGTTCATGATGTGTGGGGGTGTGTCCTAATGCTCAGAAATATCGCTCGTATGCCGGGTCAAGTGTTGATGCAATAATATTGCATAATGAGATCAAAGATCTAATATCTTGAGC
>JAMKQA010249716.1:0-14722 GCA_024699735.1 Posidonia australis | reverse complement strand
CTATGGCTACCTATGGGGGTCCTTATATAGGATTTTCTCATGGGTAACTCATGGGAATGGGGAGAGCCTCGTAGACGAAAAGCCTGGAAGATTCCATGGCATATTCGTTGCTAGAGGTAACAACCATGGGAGGTGGAAAGCAAGCAGCCCGCATCCTGTGAAGTGATTGTGCGCCAGGTTGGTGCGCCAGCTTGGTGCTTTAGCTATGTGCGCCACCTATGTGTGCCAGGTAGGTGTGCTAGCTAGGTGTGCCAGGTAAGTGTGCTAGCTATGTGTGCCAGGTAAGTGTGCTAGCTAAGTGTGCCAGGTAGGTGTGCTAGCTAAGTGCTCTCTCCTACTGGTCTGGTTTTCTAATTGGGCTGCGGGCTTGCTACGGGTTTGGGGTTGGTTCAACGATCAGTCACATCCAAAGCAACAACTAGAGCCTTATCAATGAGTCACCTCAAAATCGGGGTGTCTACATAGTCATAGAAGGGTTGCACAGCAGATTATGAAGCCGAAGTCGAAGAGACCTAGCCAATATGTAGCGTTGCCTCCAGTCGTACGCTCTTAGCCAAAGCCTCAGGCTCCAAAAGATCCAGAGATGACGCAGATTCTTAGCATTCATGTCATGTTACTGGTTCTTTGCAAATTGAAATACATGTAATCATTCCATTGACTCGGATAATAAAATTCATCAGAACATTTCTGGCCAGTGTGTTTGATTGATTATGGTTGATGCGGAATAGAAATCACCATTGCAACAGCACACGCATGACTGGTGCAAGATTCTACTTTCTTCTGCCTGTTGGCTTGGCGCTAGGGACCACCCGGATAATAGTTGAGTATCTCGTTTTATTGCCCTGATAGGGACAAATGAAATCTTCACAACTTCTGTGCCAGATAGGGTGGAATTCCCCCTCTCGCCTTTGAGTTCCTATCTAGACAGACAGAATCAAGGCACCCTCTCTCGCCTCTAAGTTCCTATCCAGACAGACGGAATCGAGGCACCCCTCTTTTGCCTCTGAGTTCCTATCTAGACGGACGAAATCGAGGCACTCCTCTTTCGCCTCTGAGTTCCTATCCGGACGGACGGACTCAAGGCACCTCCTCTCGCCTTCGAGTTCCTATCTAGACGGACGGACTCAAGGCACCTCCTCTTACCTTCGAGTTCCTATCCGGACGGACGGACTCAAGGCACCTCCTCTCGCCTTCGACTTCCTATCCGGACGGACGGACTCAAGGCACCTCCTCTCGCCTTCGAGTTCCTATCCAGACGGACGGACTCGAGGCACCTCCTCTCGCCTTCGAGTTCCTATCCGGACAGACGGACTCAAGCACCTCCTCTCGCCTTCGAGTTCCTATCTGGACGGACAGACTCGAGGCACCTCCTCTCGTCTTCGAGTTCCTATCTAGACAAATGGACTCGAGGCATCTCCTCTCGCCTTCGAGTTCCTATCCGGACGAATGGACTCAAGGCACCTCCTCTCGCCTTCGAGTTCCTATCCGGACGGATGAACTCAAGGTGCCTCCTCTCGCCTTCGAGTTCCTATCTGGACGGACAGACTCAAGTCACCTCCTCTCGCCTTCGAGCTCCTATTGGAACGGACGGACTCAAGGCATCTCCTCTCGCCTTCGAATTCCTATCTAGACGGACGGATTCAAGGCACCTCCTCTCGCCTTCGAATTCCTATCTGGACGGACGGACTCAAGGCACCTCCTCTCACCTTCGAGTTCTTATCCGGACGGACGGATTCCAGGTCTCCCCTTTTCATCTTTCTAGACTACCGGTCGGAGTCTAGATGTTCCTTTCCCTGGTTCAGTCTGTTAGGAGGAATCCTGGTGCCCCGTCCTTTTGCCTTTGAATTCCACTCTTAATGGACGGAATCAAAGCAAAATGTTTTCCTCCTTCCTCTTGGGCTGGTATCTCGAACTACCCGGGCAATCCTTATGATGCCCGATGAATTCCCCACTCTCCTTGTTCCATCTCTCCTTTTGGGCTAGTAGCCCAAACTACCCGGATGACTTTCGTGACCAGTCACTTTTTGGCCGGCAAGTACCGTGAGTCTTGTCTAGCGCTTTTCTTGACAAGTGTGATAACCAGTCATGTCTTTTAGGAGCTGGTTGGTCGTCAACTTGTCAACTCGTCATTTCAATTGGTTTCTCTGATTTGGCTTCGGCTATGGTGACGGGACCCTTGGTGCATTCACCGACTGGTGGCTGGTTGCCGTTAACTAACTCTTACTTACGGCTTCAGGCGGGTGTCTTTGACAACCCTAAGCATCGGTCTCTGTCCCACTCATCCTCCGACCTCGCTTAGGGAGGGGTATCTGTAGACACCCTAATTTTGCAATTTTGCAGGATGAAGTATGGTGGCTGGGCTTTTGATCACAAATGAACTCAAACCCTAGTTTAGTCCCAAAACCCATGAAGGCCCATTTAATTCATTCAAGGCCCATTTAGTCCATCAAGGCCCATGAAAGCCTACTTAGGCCCACCAAGGCCCATTTAGCTCCCCAAAGCCCACTTGGGCCCATGAAAGCCTACTTTGGCCCATGAAGGCCCATAAGCCCAATAAGCCCATAAAGGCCCATAATGCAACAACTCAGTCCATTGCCTTCTTCCTCTTCCAACCCAACAACCCATCTCCTCCTCTCTATTTACATTTTTTCCCCTTCACCTTATAAACCCATTTTTTCCGTCACTAACTTCAGCAAAGTCACACGAGCCCTCCTCAACCAGCAACCCATCCATCCTCCAACCACCTATCTCCATGACCCAGCTACAGCCGCTCCTCAGGATTGGGCCCTCCGCTAGCTAGAGCCACTGGATGTGTCGCTACAAGCTTGGACCGCCGTTGGTCTCTGTCGGCGCGCAAGGGGACAGAGGCAACATGGAGGACAACAGTTCGTTAGTCTGTTAGGTTGTTGGAAGTTCTGTTGGTTGGTTGGAGAGGTTAGTTAGCTAGTTGGTTGTTCGTCAGTTCTGTTACACAGTTAATGGGCTGTTACAGTGGGTCACCAGAGTTTTGGCCTATAAATAGGAGGTGAACAGAGGAGAATGGGCGGAGGCAAAAAAGGAGGAGAGATCCCAGAGCTCTGAGGTGTCCTCCCATGGCATTCTTGAGCGTGACAGCTAGCCCTAGTGCCTTCCTCAGCCAGCTCCGGTCGTCCGCGCCACTGCCAAACCAGGTACACCATCTATCTGCTTCCGTTGCCTTCAATTCTAGTTTCCTAGGATTCCTTGAGTGTTCCCGATTCGATTCCGATCAATCTAGAGGATTCCTCTGGTAGGAATCAGCCCCCCAGGCCTCACCGGAGCTGTTTTCCGATGGCCTAGGTGGGGGGGCTGGTCTAGGGCACAGCCTTGGCCCTGGAGCGTCGATCCTTTCTCCCCGAACCTCCCTCTTGCCTCTTCGCTCCTCCACGCGTCGCTCCGATGCCTCCCGAAGCCTCCACCAGAACCTCGCCGGAATCGCGCAAGACGCCGTCGCTGGAGAAAATGATCGGAGCCAGAGAAGGAGCGCACGCCTCCAGCCCCTCTGTGCCGCTTCGAGCCTCTAGAAAGCACAGTGCCCCCTAAGTACACTAGAGCCTCCGAAGATGAGCCACGACCTCTAGAATACGCTCGCGACCCTGCTCGTCGGAGAAGAGGATGTTGACGGCAGTCGGATCCCCCTCCGCGTCATCATCCACCGTTTGAACCCCTGGAAGAGAGGAGATGCTCCTCAACGCCCCTCCGAGCTTCCTGGACCCTTGGATTGCCGCGCCGCAGCCTCTGGAGCTCTCTTCTTCCCCAATGTCGTCGCCATAGTGCTTCGACAGCGAGGGAGGTGGGAGGCCCACTCCTGCCGTTGGATTCTCGATCCAATCCGTTGAATCTTCTCCCCTCCTTCTCTTCTTGCTTCCCATGGTGTCTGATCTTAGATCAAACCACAGGAACGCCTCTAGTAGCCCCCTCCAGCGATCGTCGACTGCGGAGCTCCGTCGCCAATGGTCGCCGCTGTCTATTCCTTTTAAAAAAAATTTAAAACATTTTCTTTTAATAAAATTCTATAACTTTATGTTTGTTACATTTAGGTCCTTTTCTTACATTTAGGTCCTTAATCATTTTTCTTAATTCGTTTGAATGAAGTTTTAACTGAAAATATTGCATTATGCCCCCTGAGTATTCAAAATAATGTTTTCCAGGTTTAAAAGTTTAATAAAAACCCTCAGAGTTTCTTTTCATGTATTTCAATCCAATATTTTTGCATAAAGGACCCTGAACTTTACTAAAACTCTTCTAAATGCACACTTCTTTGTCAAAATTGCATTTAAAGCCCTGAGCATCATTAAGATAACACAAAATGCATATTTTCTCTGGTTAAATTGCATTTTAGCCCCTAAACTTTACAAAATTCACACTGAATGCATGTTTTCTAGGGTAAAATTACTAACTTGCCTTGAGACTTTCATGGATCCTTTTCCTTGCATATTTTACCCGCATTTTCCATTAAATTGCACTAAATGCATGTTTTAGTGGCATATTTGCATTTTAACCCCTAGGAAACATCAATTTGGCTAGAAATGCACATATTTGCACGTTTGACCCCAGATTTCTTCATAATTGCATAGAATGTGTTTTCCTATGTATTGTTGATGATTTGGGCTTCAGAATTTCAGTTTTTATTCAGAATTTGGGTTTTTTGCACAAAGGCCCCTAGAATTTGTATTTTTACACTCACACATGCATTTTGCACATTTTGTCGCACTTTTTCATGCAATTTTCTTGCCTTTTCATTTCCAACTCTTTTCGAGCTTGGCTTTCTCGTCGTCTCCTGGATTCTTTCCAATTTTCGCATCTTTAGATTTGATTTGGCTTTCCATCGCCCGAGGGCGTACATTAAAAGGCTTATCAAAGTTGATATTGTCCCGAATGAGGATTATTTTCCCATTTTGATTTTCTCGGATTTATCCAAATTTCCGCTAATTTGCGAGACACTTTCTGAGAATTTCTCGATTTTCATGATTTTCCTCATCGCCCAAAGGCGTACAGTAAAGCGACATTCTCAATGCCTACATTTGTCTCTCGGATTAACTTTTTCCCTTTATTTCATTTCTTCTCTTTGATTTGGCATGTTTTCAATCATCTTTAGCATACGCATTTAGAATAAGCAAGCACACATTTAATAGACCATTGACAAGTAGGAAACCTAGAAAGACCAAGTTTTCTCGGGCGCATGGGGGTGACTAACCCCTTCTCCATGCGTAACCAGAATCCTTACCCTTTCTCTGGCCTGCATTCATTTGTGCATTATATCCATTAGGCACGGAGCACACATGTTTTTTGCATCTTGTTTGCTTCTTGGTTTTCCTCGTCTTTCCATTAAAAGACTAGGTGGCGACTCCTTTCCTTATCCTTTCTCATCTTCCCTTGGTGTTTCCGAGTTTAGTCTTCTTCTCCGGATTCACCATCTTCGCCGTGACAGTATCGGGACTCCTCGAGTGCTTCCACGCACCCAATAGGGGAGAGCGGTGCAGGGTTCCACCGGCATGGTCACAACTAGTCTAATCTAGATTTTTTTTTTGTTATTTGCTTTGAAAGGAAGAAGATTACATAGCACGAGGAAGTTGTTGGACAACATCTTGCTATCGACCTAGTGAATCGAGAATCCACAACCACACATCCATCTCCTGTAGGCGTCTTGTTAGCCAACATCAACGAAGGACAATTGGTGATCACAACCAAGGGTGTCAGTGTGAGTGGACACGACGACGACCTTCATCACCCTCAAATACCACATCTACAGAACTAGCAATCACGATGGGACTAGTTTAAGGCAACCCCCATGCTATGTAAGTTATTCCTCCCTTCCTTTTCATTCATTTTTAGATTTAGGCGTAGTTTTTGATCTAGAGTCCGTGCGTTTAAGATTTCACAGTGTCTAGACTTCAATTTAGGTTTTTTGATAATAATAACAATCCTATGCTTTAAGCCGCCTAAACAAGCAGTGCCAAGTCTCGTCACCTAAAAGGCGACGACTCAATTCAGTGCCACATACATAAGCGACTTGAACAGATCAGGACTTTTATATTGTAGATCATCTGTTTTTTTTTTGTTTACGCTATTTGTTTAAAGATCTATAGTAGTTTGAAAAAAAATATACATACATCCTATCCACTTTTTTTTTTTAGATTTTTTTAATAGATTTCAGGCTTGGTTTTTGATCACCAATAAGGTGAAAACTAATTGTTTTACATTAAAGTGACGATTCCTTAAGAAAATCTCACTTTAATTAAAATAAACAAGCCAAGTGAATCAGGCCAGTGCAAGTCACTCTTCCATGCTCCGTGCTTGATTGTGGAAATTAAAGTGGAAACTTAAGGTGTCCTAAGGCGTTATTATTGGCTCCTTTCTTCTCCCTGAGTTGATAATCAACCTTAGTAAATACTTGATACTCTAGTGTTTTATGTTTATTTACTACTTTGTGGATTGTTAGGAAACGACCCTAAGGATAGAATCCTTAGTCGATAAAGAGTCTGTATTTTCTTCAAGTACTTGTAATATTCTGAGAAGAAGACCACAAGGGAAGGCCGATCAATGATGTTAGAAGCACACTATTTGTACGCCACCTCTCCCAACATATCAACCGTCTCAGGCATGTCGACTACCACTTCTCTAGCACAAGCAAACAGTTCTATAGGCCAACATGGGTTCCTCTTCAACACCCCAACTTTCAACAGAGGCCAGTCTTATGAATAGGGTGGAGGAGGAGCGACGAGTTATTCCCAACCACGAGTACCCCTTTGTCAATCAATTCACATACATTACCTAAAAGGGTAATCAACCAAGCTCATTAATCTAAGGCCCATCATAACCCTTATAGTCTACAAACTCCAAATACCCATGGACCTTCCTTCCTATATCACCAGGGCCCACTAACCACACCTCCTATGGGAAATACCTATACAATACCATTAAGTCCAACAGTCAATTTCCCAATACAAGGCCCACCCACACCATTTTCTTGCCATATCCTACAACATCAGTCTGCCCCTCTGTCCAACAGGCTACACCATCCCGCACTGAGCTACCACTCACATCATCACCTAGGGGCAACTCCATCCTATGATACCCCATCTTATATACTAGCTCAATCCTCCTTCCCTTCGCGACATGGTACCCCTCTACAATGATATTTCCCACAAGGCCAAGGGCAATCAATCACTCTAGGGTTGGATGTTAAAAGAATGGTCTAAAATGCACTAACAGAGGCAAGAGTAATCCCTAAGGCACCAGTCAACTTTGACACTACAGGATTCCCTCATTTCATTCTGCCGCTTGGATTCATGATGCATAAATATGTTGGGACAGGTGATCTACAGAATCATCTGGTTGCTTTCACTATGGACACCCTACTCTATTAACACAACAATAAAAAACTTGGAAAAGGTAGGCCTTTGGCTTCAAGAGCCATAATGGCTTATTCATGCAAGTATGGATTTCACTTGTAGTATCCAAATTAACTTAAACTAAATGCTAGGTTGTAACATCCGTAAAATTCATTTTGTAATTATTTACATTTTAATGAATTTATTCTTGGACGGGTGTCACTTTTCTGAGGCCCGTTTGTATTGTTTTGTGGTTTTGAGCTTAGGCCTCGTAGGCTGACTTCTGATTGCATGTCCCTGTGCGTGGTTGGCACTGTCCATTGTGGCACTGTACTTGTGGGTCCTTGTGGGGCCCGCCTTCGTGGGCCAGTTAGTGGGAGTGAGCTGGTGGTGTGGATTTGGTATGCTCGTGCGGGATGTAGTAAGGCAGGACGTGCAGTTGTGGCTTTATAAGCTCATGCACGCCGATGAACAACCAACGCACCTTACCTCTCTTCCCTTCCTTCCCGCATCGTTTCCTCTTTTCCCATCCTGAGCACACCACCTCTCTCCCTCTTCCTCCACTCACCCCCTCCTTCCCGTCTCTCTCACTCTCCCTTCCCTGTTTCTCTCCTCTCCCTCATCTTCCTCCCTATTCGATGTGCTCAAGGGTCGATGAAGGTGTGCGGTGGTGTGCGATGGTGCACAGAGCTTCCAAGTGGCGTCCTTGAGGTCGTGGAGTGTCCGTGGACATGTGGTGTCACTGGAGCTCTCAGGTACGCACCTCCAACCCATGAATAGAGAGATGAAAATGGTAGAAATTGGTAGGAATGTATGAAATTTAGGTAAATTTACATTCTTAGAGTTTATTGTGACTTTATGAGTATTTATAGAGGTATTTATGGTGTTTTATGACGGTAATTGAGTTTTAAGTCGTTTTGACCCTCCTACGTTTGTGAATTTGTATTTTGATGCATGGTGAATGGATTTTGGTTTTGTTTGTTAGGATTTAAAGTAGACTCGAGGGTTTACATCTTATGTTTTATATGAGATATTTTGGTGTTTGTTTTGGGGTCTGATAGGAGGTCCCATTTTGGGTGATTTCGGACGTTGAGGTTTTGGGTCGTTTCTGGGATCGTAGAATTCAGCATACTAAAGTGGAAACAGCATACCGAATCAGTGAATTTTGGTATACTTAATCCATTTGGCATGTCGATTTTCTGTCAGTTTTGGTTTTTTGGTCGATTCGGTCAGTCGAATCCTTTCGGTCGATCAATCTAGTAGATTTCGCCATACCAAAGACGGAACGACATACCAAATCTGTGGAATTTGGCATACCGAACCCGTTTTTTGGCATGTCGAATCAGGGCCCAAACATGTTTATAAAAATGTGATTTTCCGAGAGTTTTCGGGATTGGTTTGTCTTATCCCTTTGAGATGGGATTGTGGACTGTCAGCAGTGGTCCCTTGGGACACATGATGTGTCGTTTTGCAGAGGATTTGAAAGAGTTTTCAAAGATATAAAATGGTTTTAGAAAATGATTTTCAAAAGAGATGGTTGGCCTGTTTTGGAAAATGCTTTTTTTTTCTGGTTTTTTGTGTAAGGGTCGAGACACTAGGGGACCGTGTCATCAGGACCAGGGCATGTGATGACAATCTCGGGTGGTCGAGCACGTCTCACTGGTCGAAGTTGGGGGCCGAGATACTTATGGCTGAGGGACATTGGGTCTTGGAGGAATGAGACTCCCTGACTGTCATCTCAAAGCTAGGGTTGTGGTCCACGAGTTGAGGTGTCTTGTGGCATGACGGGGAGGTATGATACTCCTGCTGTCGCTGCGAGTACTGAGGCTCGAATGTCGTCGAGTGTGAAGGTATGACACTCTCTCTTGAGCATCGTGCATAGAGGACGTCATGAGGAGGCGTATCCTATGGTGGCCAGTGCAGGTGAGACACGTGCTTCTTAGCTGGTAGCGTCCTGAGAGACAGGACTGCCTTCCCAAGAAGGGGATGGCTTTGTGAGGGTTCTCTAAGTGGGAGAATTACGGGAAGACACGACTCCTACACAGGGTGGCACATCGTAGCAGTGCAAACGTCGTTAGTTGCTCTTCGATGGACTACTTGTGGCCAGAGTTTGGTTGTCTAGTGTCGGGCTTCTTGACTCACTATGCGTGGTTTTGACCATTGAGAGCCTCGTTCGTGGTTTTGGCTGATAGAGCCCTTGTTGTTCTTTTGGCCGGTGTGGGCCTGGTTTTTATGGAATTTCATAGAAAATGGTTTACGAAATGAATTCAAAAGAAAATTAATTATGGCTTTTTTTATCGTTTCTCGTGAGGTATGTGTTGGGTGACTCCTGTCACTCATGCATTTTCCTCATGTTTTTAGGTTGTAGGTGCAGACACGTAGAAGGTTTAGCATAGTGCATATAGATCGGAGTCTCATAACTGCACTCATAGGTTCCTGGTAATTTGATATTTTATGTTTAGCTTTAATTTCCGGTAATTTAATTTACTTTAAATTATTATAGGAAATTTGGGACGTGACTTAAGTGCTCACGTATGTGTGTGTGTGTGTGTGGAGTGTGAAACAAGTAAACGGAAAAAGAAAAAAATGTGGGTGACCTAGGGTAAGGAAGTTGAAAGGAGGAGAAGAATTAGAGTAAGGAAGTGACTAAAGGAAGAACTTAAATTGGAAGCTCATCTTAGCCAAGTTCTTTGGGATAAATTGACGCATATAACACTTTTAGAAGAGTGGAAAACCGTTCCCTTCAGCAAAAGATGAGCTCTCTTTTGCCCTTCTTCTTTCTCCTTTCTAAAGATTTGACATTGAATGTTTATTAATGGCTAACCGGATTTTTCACATTCCTTCCTTCCTCTCTTCTCTTCCTTTTCTTCTCACTTCGCCCTCCCTTTAGGTGAGTTTAAATGGCTGGGGAGGGGTGCTATTTATAAGGAAGGGAGGTAATTAGGTAGGTTAATTAGATTAGGTTAAATTAGGATTTTTAGGTAACTTATTTAGATTTTTATTAAGCTAATTAAGTAATTATAAATACCCAATGGTGCCATCCCATTGGTGGGTTATTTACCATGGGTCATTCCCAATGAACAACCAATGACTCATGGAATTTTATTATATTTTAATGCAAGGTAGTTTTATTACGACTACCATTCACATCATTATTTTTTTACTATTATTTTCCACAATAATTTAAAATAAATTAAATTACAAGAAAATTAAAGCTAAACAGAAAATATCTAACTACCAGGAACCTATGTGTGTAGCTAAGAGACTCCAGACTATGTGTAATACGTTAAATCAACCGCATGTCTGCACCTGTAAAGCAAAACCACAAGGAAAATGCATGACTGATAGAAGTCACCCAGTATGTACCCCAAGAAAACGGTGGAAAACGAAATTATAATTAATTTTTCCTTTAAATTCTTTTCCCAAACCGTTTTCTTAAAACCTCACAAACCAGGCCTATATCAGCCAAAACCACAATTGAGGCCCTACTAGCCCAAAACCACAAGAAAAGGTCCTCAATGGCCAAAACCACACATAGTGAGTCTGGAAGCTCTGTGCTAGGCACAACCAAACTCTGGCCACACGCAGTTCGTCAAGGAGCAACCACGGCGTTCTGCACTACCACGGTGAAGCCACCCTATGCAGGAGCGATCATCGTTCCACGATTCTCCCTATCTAGAGAACCCTCACAATGCCAATCCTTCCTTGGGAAAGCTGTCTTGTCTCTCAGGACGCTACTAGCTATGGGACACGTGACCCACCCGCACTGGCCACCACAGGGTCCACCTCCTCACGGCATCCTCCACACACAGTGCTCAGGAGGGAGTGTCATACCTCCACACCCGACGATACCCAAGCCTCAATCTCATAGCGACAGTAGGAGTATCATACCTCCCTGTTTTGCCACAAGACACCTCAATTCATGGACCACAACCCTAGCCTCGAGACGACAATCAAGGAGTCTCATACCTCCAGGACCTGACGCCCTTTAGCCTCAAGTATCTCGACCCCCCGACCTCGGCCAGGGTATCGCGCCCAACCATCCGAGAATGTCGTCACATTCCTTGGTCTCATGACACAGTCCCACATTGTCTCGGCACACACACAGAAAACTAGGAAAACTATTTTCCAAATCTGCCAACTCATTTCTTTGAAATCATTTTCAAACCATTTTCATATCTTTGAAAACTCTTCCAAAACCTCGACAAAATGGCACATCAGGTGTCCCGAGAGACCACCACTGACAGCCCACAATCCCATCTCAATGGGACAAAACAAACTAATCTAGAAAACTCTCGGAAATCATATTTTACAAAAGCATTTGGGTCCAAATTCGGCATGTCGAAAACAAATTCAATATGCCTAAAACCCCTGGTTTGGTAGACCAATTTGGATCAGTTGACCGAATTAGGTCAATGATCAATACTCAGGCCAAAATCGGTATATCGAAAATGGTTCGGTCGACCGAAATCTCCTGATTTGAATGACCGTCCAAAATTGGACAACCAAATTTCGACCAAAGGACCTAATCTGATAGAAAAACGGCATACCAAAATGGTTCGATATACTGAATTCTACGAAAAACAGAAAACGGTCCAAGCCCTACTGTTTGAAATCGCCCAAAATGGAAGCTCTGATTTGACCCCCTAAACAACCACCAAAAATCTTGTATAAAACTTAAAATGTAGACCCTCGAGTCTACTCCAAAACCCAACAAACAAAATCAAAATCCATTCACCATGCATCAAGACATAAAATCGCAAAGACATAAGGGTCAAAATGACCCAAAACACAACCACCGACATAAATGTCCATAAATCCACCATAAATTCACAATAAATTCTAGGAATGTCAATTTACCTAGATTCCATGCAATCCTATCAATTTCTACCATTTTCATGCTCTCAATTACATGGATTGGAGATGCATACCTGTAATGTGCGTTCCAGCGATCCTCCAGCCAACTCCAGCGATCACGACGTCCACAGGGCTTCCTTAACCTTGGGGACGCAACTCTGGAGCTCCAAGCACCACCACACGCCGCCACATATCGTTGCCGACCCTTGAGCACGCCGAACAGAGGAGGGGAGAAGGGCAGGGGAGGGAGAGTGGAAGAGAGAGAGTGTGTGTGTGTTGAGGAGGAGGAGGTGAGTGGAGGGAGAGAACGAGTGGACGGAGAGGAAAGGAAGGAAGGCGGCGTGCTCAGGAAGGGAAACAGAGGGGAAAAAGGAGGAGAGGAAGGCTGAGCTGGTCGGCCGCGCGCATAGGCTTATAAAGCCATCCAAGGTGGTAGCTGAGCACGTGCACAACCGTGCATCCCACCTACCACAAACCATACGAGCTTACCAACTCACACTACCAACTTGCTCCAACCAACTGGCCCACGAACGCGGGCCCCACACGCACAATACCACAATGCGCAATGCCAACCACGCACAAGGACACGCAACAGAAGCTAGTCCACGAGGTCCAAGCTCAAAACACAAAACTATACAACGGACCTCGGAACAGTAACACCCGTACAGAAATAAATACATTAAAATATAAATAATTACAAAATAAATTTCACAGGTATTACAATTTTTGATATTTTTTATTGTTATTTTATAATATGAGATACTATATTTTAATTTTTGGACGTTATTTCATCGTAAGTGTTTCCTCGGAATTTTCAAAACTCAATCGAACATCTAAAAGCATCATCATTGTGATCAGTAAGAAATTCTTCTCGATTTAAGTATAATCTCAATATATGTTGTTAATAAGTTTTTAAGCGTGATTAAGACTCTTGGATGGGGGTCTTCAGCTCTTTTGAGGAAGTTGATAGCACTCCCTAGTTATTGCTTGATTTCCCATTTCTACACCCACTCCCTAGCTCCTCACATGGTTGGTAAGAGGAAATGGAGGGTCAGAAGACTTCGCACAGGAGGGGCTCCAACTTGAAATGTTTCTACTCTTAAGTTAGTCACTTTAAGCAAAGAATGCTAAGTAGAATTGAGCAAGTAAGAGATTGCAAACCTCCACTTGTTGGGAGAGAAAATTATTTAAGTATCCTTTACTGGTTGAAGGAGTGGATCTCTCACCCCATGCTCAGATGAAGTTGTTATCTTTCACCCCCAATTCTTCCTCAGGATGCTATGGTATTCATCATGCCTCCATCCTACCACTATCATTACTTTTCTCTTTTCTTCACTTCGTTATCCAATACCATGCGACAAGGATTTCACTTGTATCACATAATAATACCCAATTTTTTTTGTTGGATACGAATACATTCCTACATGTTTTAAAGATATGATCTCTTTCTTCGTAAACAATGATGATTCACCAAATTACACAAAATAGTGTTCAAATAATTACAACCATAATAACATTATTATGAAATATTATTGACTTTCATCAAATTACATAAAATACTGTTATGCCAAGTGTTACCCTTTTCCATCTCACGTTCACCTCAATCATTATTGTAATATCTAGAGTTATTATTTTGTTTTCTAAATGGTTCTTTTATCTCCTTTTGCTTTTCCCACACATTGCGCACACGTTTCTCATTAATTTAAACTAAAGTTTATTTTTTTTTTGTTAATAGTTGAGATAGATATATTTCTTCGGCGTTAATGCTAGATAAGAAATACAAGGATGTCCAAAAAATATTACAATTCCAGAGGCTCTAAGGCTAGCAAAATAACCCAAATGATATGCAGTGATTCAAATACTTCTAACTCCCAAAATGAATCAAATCTGGTATACCCAAGTATAAAGTTCAAAAAATAAAGCGAAGTATAGGGTCAGCAATGCTGGTCAATCCAGCATGAAATCTTGGGCAGCCTCTCCTTGTGGTGCAGGAGAAGATGGAAGAGAGGGATGTGCCTCAGATTGAGAAGCCATAGCTGCAACGAAATGCTGCATGTCCTCTTTCTCAAAACCTGTAACCAAATTATCAACCCAAAATAACATGAGGAATAAAATGTCAGAGATAACTTCATCAGCAGATTTGCATTTAGCACGGAAGATTCTGTTATTTCTCTCCCTCCAAATCATTCAGAGGATGCTCTGGAGAAGCATTTCCCATCCATTAAAAGGCAGGTAATGTTTAAGGTCAGGATATGCAAGGAAAAGCTCTGGGACTGAATTGAATCCAGGGAACAGATGAGAGTGCACGAAGAAACTCCAGATCTTTCTTGCAAATTCACAATTAAGAAAGAGATGAGAGTTATGCTCTATACTGACTGAACAAAATGTACATAGTGGAGAGCCATTCCAATCCCGTTTCAGTAAATTTGCTTTAGTTAAGTTTCTGTTTTGAACTACTAGCCAAGCAAATAGTTTCACCTTTAATGGAGAGTGACAGTTCCAAATGCTATGAA
>JAMKQA010249714.1:0-20716 GCA_024699735.1 Posidonia australis | reverse complement strand
ATGGGGGAGTCCGAAACAGGTTTTTCAAGTGTATTTGGGCTACTGTCACTCCTTTAAAAGTTAAGTTATTTGCTTGACTTGTCATTAAGAATAAAAATCTGACTAAAGCAAATCTGCAAAAAAGATCTTGTACTGGGTCCCCCTTATGTAATTTTTGCCATGTTAGCATAGAGCATAATAATCACTTGTTCCTTAATTGTTCTTTTGCCAGGAAAGTTTGGGATTTTTTCCTTGCTTCACCTTTATTCCCTGGACATTTATCTGTGACAGATATTTTTCTTTCTGTCACAAACCTTAAATGCTATTTGCCATATTCAGGGTGGATTATATTGGTTCAAGTCATCCTCTGGTTGATTTGGAAAGAAAGAAACCAAAGGATTTTCAGAAATACTTGTTGTGTTGCATCTGATGTTATCTGTGATATTATTTATTTTATGAATCTTTGGATAGATAAATCTTATGACAGGTTTTGAAAAGGATGAGATGAGGTCTTTCATGTTAGCAATTTCTGCCCAACCTGATTCATCCAGCCTCTCCATCCCTTCTTCTTCCAGGTTGCCTCCAGGTGTCGATTCTTTGTCCCTTGCAAACCCTGGAAGAGGCTCTGCGCCACCTGAGGGCCTTTAAGGCTCTAGTTTTTAATTACAACTCTGTCTGCTGGTGGTGTAATTTTTGAACAATTCTTTTTAAGTTGCTGCCTATATTGCTGTAATATCTCATACATTACTATGTTTTTCTTACCGGACATTTAAACAGATGAAATACATATTAAACTTTTACCAAAAAAAAAAATTAGAATGAACAAATTCATTACACACTTTCATAATGCACAATATCTCTATTCCTCAAAGAATCTATTTTCTTTTGAAAATACTCATGTTTGCAACAGTAGTTAAGACAAAAGAATCAAATTTCAAAATACCCTTAGAGAGTGCACATAACACCTATTCCAAAAAGAATTCAATTTTCTATTTGTAATTACAAGATATGACCTTGTGAGAAAGACTCAAGAACCCATTAAACCTAAGATCGAGACCTACTATCTTCATAAATCTAAATCTGAATCTAGAATCCAAATCCAGATCCATGAAAAAATTGAGTCTAGATCTGAATTTAGGTAAACCTAACCCATTACCCAGCCTAATGATAGGTACTTTTGTTGTTCTTTGTACAAAGGATTAACAAGACCAGCTAAAAACTGAATTCAGAATCGAATTTTCTTGACAAAATTGAAATTACACTTCTTCAAACGAGTATGATGGCATACCGAGCTGGGGCACTGATGTCATCTTGAAAAATTTTACAGTAAGTCTCCAGCCGTTTTCTGTACACAAAGAAATACATTTCTCACCAAATTTTACAAAGGAGACGTCAATTGATCCCCGAATGGTATACATCATTTTACTTCTCATCGATATCCGTCTCTGATACAGGTAACTTCCACCATGCCCCTATTTCATATCTAGCCTAGTGTGAAAAAATACAAAAGCCTAAATGTGGAATCATTCACATAAGTGTGTAAATCTTTCCTGCTTCTCAGGTCCGATGTGGTTCCAGAGAAGGAAACAAAACACTTGGTAGGGTAGACAGAAGCTTTTCAAGACTACAGTCGCGCAATTAGTGACCCAGAATTAGTTATATGCACAAGACAAAAAGGGTTTTCATAAGGATGATAAAATAAAGATCAAGAGGCAGCAACAGAAGAAGAAACAGCAGCATCCCTAGGCTGCTGCAAAAATACTTGCAGGGTTCGTTGCAGACTTTCTGCAATCAATTTCAAGCGTCCGTGACTGATATCTCCTGCAGAGTTTACATTCCCAACATCCACAGCTCTTGCAACCCTCTGTTTGCATTTATCCCAATCTTCCAATCGCGACCAGCAAGCCTTTCCTCCATGACTTCCATCTATTCCAATAAGAGATATATGGGCATTTTCACCGAATGAAAATCTTAATCTGATGGAAACACAGTGAGGTAGCCAGGCAGCTCCCCCGGCTGCATTTACATGCGGTATGAGAGTAGAATCTAGAACAAAGGTTAACGAAAAATCAACTGAATTTTGGACTCGATTATGGTGAATATTACTCTTTGATAAAGATGAATTCCCTGCACTCTCATCCAAAACCATGCCAGAATGGTTTTCCAAGCACAACTCAACTCTAGCACGTTGGGCAAGGGCTACATCTCCACTTTGGGTTTGCGATAATCCTTTTTCCCAGGCAGTCAACTTTAAGAATTCTCTGAGGACAGAGATCGGGAGTGTCAAAAGGGTTATAAAGGATGCAACTCTAGAAGCATCATAGGGCTCAGAGGCAACACGCCGGCTGAAATAATCACATATTTCAGTTATTTCAGTGGGGGCCAACTCTTCTTGAGCGTTGCTTTGTGTTTGCTGCTGCTGCTGTTGCTGTTGTTGATGGTGGAAACGCTTTACACTCAACACTTGTAAAAGAAGCTGCACTCTGTGCACACTCACAGCAAAAACATATCCCCTACAAAAGATCATCATGGACCAAAATCAATTAATACATATCAACATAATTCTCGTTAAAATGGCAAGCTTGGGCACAATGTTGATTGACACAACTTTGGAACATTTTTTTAGCAATAAATTTGGAATAATTAAAATGGATATCTATAAATCGTCAATATAGAAAAGGACTGAACAAAACATAACTCATTCGATACGTGACTATTACTCCAATTAGAGAATTGCAGATTCAAATCCTAAAGGGTTGTAGAACTTTTAAAAAAAAAAGGACAGAGAAAAGGAACTGGTGAAAACTAAAACAATTTCATAACCAGAAAGTTATATGTACAAATAAATGAACAAATAACAAATTGATTTTGAACAGGAAACAACATGCAGGCAAAAAAAATTGAAAAGAATGAATGCACATCTTCCACGTAAAGTGATGATGAATACCCTTCCAGTGGAAGTATTTTGGCTGACGATAAATGACTTATCATGTATGAGATGAAATTGCACAGTTCTCATAAATTCTTATCGTCCCCAAACATCTTATAAATGTTTAGTACCAAGATGTTACTACCAAAATGTTAAGACCATTTTTCCTGAATGGCACAGTGCTTGCCCCTTTCAGTCACCAATGGAAGTTCCAATGATCAAAATCCCCTAAATCCAATTTTTTCTTGAAAATAACCCAAATTTCATATGTCCACAGGGGTTTGAACCTTAACTCTTGTACAACTACAAAGAAACTTTCCCACTTAACAGGTGTTGTAATGACCAAATTTGTTTCTACTACTTGAAAAAAAAAATATCCCTAGCGTTTGGACATCTCATAATAGCAGGGATAGTTCCCATAATTCAAAAAAAAACTTACCTACTATTTCTTAGATGAGATCAGATAAGTGGACCATTTGTCTTGTTTCTACTACTAATAACGAAAACTTTATCTGTAGCATTTGGACAAATCATATAGCAGGGATACTTTCTGTAATTCAAAACTATAACCTACTATTTCTTAGGATGATATAAGATAAGCAGTCCACACTAAAAGAATAGTAATGCCCAATTGAGAGTAACCTACCCAACAAAAAAACGCAATGCTGGCTGCTCCTGATCCAAATTTAAAAGTGCCCCCTCATTTTCTTTCAAAATTGAACCAAGTATGTCTTTTAAAAGTTCCGGCAACTGTGCAAACAACCATAATACACCAAGGTACTTGAGAATGCCTCGCAAGACCTTTTTAAGAGCAGCAAGAGGAACCCATCCTCCACCATAACCCCCATCATCCCCAAGTCCAATAAAAGCTGTGTTCAGCTCACCCTTAACATGAACTGGTACACCTGTACTAGGAGAAATACGTGATGTTGGTCCAGACATGGTTGCCAAACTTGAAGATGCCAACATAGCATTGCCAACTCGGTTCGAGCTGCCTGCTCCTTGACTTCCAACTGCAGAGGCTGGCCTGGATGCTCCAACACTAGCCATAACACTAGCTCGGTTTCCATTTGGAACTGCTTGTACTGACACTGAAGTTGAGTTTGCATTGCTGGAACTCAATAAGCCACCTGTATGCATGTTACCTGTGAAACTGTTTTCTAATGCATTCAAACCCTGAGCAACGTGCTCCATGATGAAAGGCCGAAATTGTGGGCATGGCAGTGAACCCCCAGCTGCAGGACCACCCTTGGGAGGTGTTGCTGGCTGCAACCAAACCTGATCTCCTGCGAAGCAGCGCATATCAACAGCGAATTTCTTACGGTAAATGATCCGTATCCAGTAAGGACCCCGCAATACAACAGATACATCAATTGGCAAGAGTGAACTTGGAACTATTCCAGGTCCACCTCTTCCCGTGGTAGTTAACATGGCAGCACTGTGGAGGCTGTGATTTCCAAGAGGGCCAGCAATGCTACTAACCACTGAATTAGAAGATGCATGCTGACCAACATTGGATGACGAAGTATTTGGCAACATTCCTTGACTCTGGACAAGACCATTCTGCTTAAGTGCCGGGGAGAGAATAGAAGCAACAGGAGGGGGAACCCTTGCAGGGCGTACTGCACTACCAAGAGAAAGTAACGGGCCTGCAGTAAGCCGGACACAGTCCAAAAAGGATGCCACTTCAGCTCCATTGATGAAATCTTCCAAAAACTGCATGAATAAACATTACTTAGTGACAACTTCTAAAACAAGAGCTCCAAACCAAATATAGATTAAAAAGTAGAAAACATAAACAGGATAAAAGACATTAAGAAAATGTAGAGTAATTTTCATGACAGTATTTTGGCAAGGATTCTTGACTTAGATTATAACTAAAGCTTTGTTGATCACCTTCCACAGAATTTTCTTTTTCTAACAAAGTCATTTGTAGGAGATATTGTTATTAGGGACCTATTAGTTATGTGGGTAAATAGATATCCATGTAATTAGTAAGACCTATATATATGTAATCCATTCTCATTAGTGAAAGTAATCTTATTCTTCTACCCTAATTTCACATGTTATCATAGCACTGAAAACCCGAAACAAAAAAAGGAAAGAGAACAGCACTACTGGTGCTGCCATCCCATTTCTAGGGTTCATCACCGCCAACACCAACCAAGGAGTGTAGCTACCAACACATCAGCCTCTGGCAGCCTCCAACAGACCCTCCCCAGCGCCACCATCCCCTCCTACTCCTCCTTCCGCCAACAGCACAGTCCAGGTTCGGCAGACCCCTCACCAACTCTCCCAAGGACAACCGGCAGCTCTTGTGTAGCCAACCATTGGTTGTCTGGCCATGTACTAGGCTGCGACCCTCCTGTTTGGTGTGTAGACAAGTCTAGGGCTGCGTCCGTGCCCTCGGTGTGCCTGTTTCTTTGTAGTTGTGCCTTGGACACATGCTGTCCTTCAGTTTTGGTACTGATTTCATGAAAACAAATCTTGTGCATGCTTGTTTCAGAGTTTTTTGGTAAAAATCTGATCCCAATGTGCTGCATATCTTCTGGGTAGTTGACATTATGGCCTCCTCCTCGACATTTCATTCATCACTAGTGAAGAATCTCAATAGTACATCAGTAAAATTGAATGAAAAAAATTCTCTTATGGTCTCAAGCTTTTGAGACTTTCGTTGACGCTCACCGTAAGATCCAACACCTCACACATGACCCCGCACATGTCAAGGATGCCGTGTATGAATATTGCTTTGTTGATGATTGTGTCATCATTTCCTGACTCGTGAACAGTACGAAAGAAAATATTTCTTGAAGTGTCATGATGCTCAAACGGCTAAGAATATTTAAGACACATTCAAGAGTATCTATGAAGAAATGAAGAACATTTCTAGTATCTGTGAAATTTATGAGTAATTGTTCACACTTCCACAGAAAGGTCACCCAGTTCGTGCTCTTTTGGATGAATTAAAAGTTTATCAATCTTTTATGGCTAATTTTGCCAAGATGAGGGAGTACCGCAAGGAACTTGCTGTTGCCATCTTGATTACAGTTGATCTTCATATTTCTTATTCGTGATCAGATTCTTAGAGCTTAGAGCTGACAATGTTCCATCACTTTCCTCAACATTCTCACGTGTTCCAACGTCAGATAAGTTTGCAATAGCTAGTACTCATGGACGTGGACGAGGCCACAGTCATTCTACAGGGGAGAATGTAGGTACCATCAATGTGACCATTGTGGACAAAACAATCACACCTAAGATAAGCATTAGGATAAGTTTAGCCGACATTAGTGGGCTCAGCATGTTTCCACTAAGTCATCTATTCAGACTCTTGCCTTCTCCACCCACTGTGAGCATATCTCAAGTTGATTATGAACCATCATTATAGATGCAAGTCACCTAATCCTCTACTACTACTGCACACGTCTTGAAATTAAGTACAAATGCCTTATTAGCTTCTAAAGACAGTTCCTAAATTATTGACTCTGATACATCTTTTCCCATGTCATGTAATCATGACATTTTTATTCGTATATCTCAATTATCCGATATTAAGTCCATTGCCATTGCTGATAGTCGTCACTGTCAGGACAGAAAGGATTGTTGAAGGATTTTCTCAACTCACTTTTGAAAAAGTTCTTTATGTCCTTGATTTCTCAATCAATTTGTTATTCATTAGTACTATTATCGAAACACTTCTATTGTATGACCTTTTTCTCTTTCCATCGTACCTTTCAGGATTAGTAAATGACGAGAGAATTGGTTTGGACCATAACCATAGACATGGTGTTTACCTACTTGTTCGTGATAAGATATCCCAAGAGGTGAAGTGACTACTACATTAAATTCTTCTCTTTTGTCGCACAACCATTTGAGTCACCCATTTCACTGCAAACTCCAACATGCATTACTGTAGATCTCGATTGAGTACCTTGATTGTGAATCATGTCAGTGAGATAAATACCATCGTGCTACCCTTAAGTATCTGTCGCTTACTATTAGGCAGAGTTTATTTGAGAGAGTTCATTGCAATATTTAAGGTCATGCTTGCGTTCCATCTGTATCTATTCATAGGTATTACATTGTTTTCCTCGATTATTTTTATGTTTTTTAGGTCTACTTACTCAAGGATAGAGCCTATGAGGTTGATGTTATCAAAAAGCTTTTTACTGAAACAATAAATCAACTTTTTATTACTCCAAAGATTTTTCACATTGATAATGCTATTTAGTTTGTTCAACAAGATGTTCAAAATTATTGTGCTTCTCTGCGTATTTTACATCAAACTTCTTATCATCGTACATTTCAACAAAATAGTATAGCTCAATGAAAATACAAATATCTTTTAGAAGTGACTTGCATCATTATGTTGCAGATGAATGTCTTAAAATATATATGGTCCAATGATATACTTACTACTTCCTATCATGTAAATAGAATACCTTTGCTCCACTTAGGGGAGAAGTTCCCCTTAGAAGACTCTATCTTGATATGCAATTATTTCATTTACCCCTTAAAGTGTTTAGTTGTGTTATTTTCATTCAATACTAGTCTCCAAGTCTTGACAAGTTGTCTCCATAGTTCCTTAAATGTGTCTTTGTAGGATAGCCTATGACTCAGAAGGGTTATACGTCTCATGATCCTCCTCAACGATACTTCATTTCTACGATTGTTACCTTTTTTAGGTCTTAGTCCTACTTTGACACTATCGAACAGTCTACCAAGGGTATCTTTCTTCCTCCACTACCAAACTTGATGACAAACAAATGATTGTAGAGCAAGTCTCGCCTCTCTTTTTGCAGGTATATTGTTCAATCAACTCCTGCTGAACCACCCTCTTTATCTATGGATCCACCATCCACTGACCTTTATATTCACATTGCTCTTTGTAAAGGTAAATGCTTTATCATTGCTCATCCCATATCTCACTTTATTTCCTATGATCGTCTTCATCCTTTTTTTGTAGTTTTGCCTTATTTATTTCTTCTAACTCCTAGAAACTACAAGGAAGCCTTTCTAATTCCACATTGGAAGAAGACTGTGGAAGAAGAAATACAATCGTTGTTGGCACATGGTACATGAAACTTGGTCTCTTGCCCTAATCGAATCAACATTGTCAACTACCATCAAGTGTAAACCAGATAAGTCAGTGAACAGGTATGAACCTCGTTTAATTACTCGTGATTTCACGCAAATGTTTGGAATTACTTGGACTTTCTCTCCTGTGGCCCGACTAAACTCTATCCAAGTCTCGTTATCCAGTACTGTCAATAGAGCAGCCTTTAGGGGGCAAATAATGTTTACCTACTAAGAAAGGTTATTTATGATATTAAGCAAAGTCTACAAACCAGTTTGAAAAATTCAAGAGAGTTGTTATGTACCATGGTTTTCAGAGTTGCGTAATTAATCATTCAGTGTTTCTCAAGAAACAATCCAACGATCGTGTCTTGTTAATAATATATGTTAATGATATTCTCCAGATAAATAGTGATACCATAGTGGGACAAAGCAGTATCTATGAAAATACTCTGTTCCAAAGGATATGAGGAAATCCATATATTTTTTGGGAATTGAGTTTACTTATAGTCAAAACAAGATGGCATTATCTAAGCAAGAGTATGCACTTAGACCTTCTTCAAGAAACTAGCCTCCTTATGTGTAAACCAAAAGGCACTCCTATAGATTAAAATTGAAGCTTTTAGGATGACACATCATAGACATTTGAGGTTGTAAGCTAGTATCGTTGATTGATTGGGGAGTTAATCTACTTAACTATTGCTTGTCTAGATATTTCCTATAATATTGGACTTTGGTCAATTTATGCATAAACTCAAGATGATCTATTGACAAGGTACTTTACGTATGCTAGCATACATTTAAAGGAGCACATGGAAAAAAACTGATCTACAAAATGAGTGAACATCTTCAACTTGAAGCCTATTCAAACTCAAGCTAAATAAGAGAATGTGATGTCCAAAGGACAGGAAGTCAATATCTAGATATTGTACATATATTAATGGTAATCTAGTCACTTAGTGGATAAAGAAATAGAATGTAATGTCCAAATCTAGTGCAAAGGTAAAGTATCGGTACAAGATTTAGACAACATGTGAGACGATGTAACTTAGATCCTTGTTAGTTAAACTTGATTTCACTATGGAAGTCCCCATATCTATGCACTATGATAACCAAACAACAATCTTTATTGCAAACAATCCAACCTTCCATGAACGTACGAAGTACATTAAGATCAACTACCATTTTGTTTGTGATACGATCATGAGAGGTCATTGCTACTCCGTACACTCCATCCTTTGATCAATTTACGAATATCTTCACAAAAAAACTTAGTGTAGGGATTTTTTAATCTTTTTATAACAAACTGGACATAACTAATATATATGCTTCAACTTGAGGAATATGGGAAATATTATTATTAGGGTTCTATTAGTTATATGGGTAAATGGATATCCATGTAATTAATAGGACCTATATATATGTAATCCATTCTCATTAATGCAAGTAATCTCATTCTTCTACCCCTAATTTCACATCATTAGCTCAAGAAAATTTCCTATAGATGAGAAGTAAATGCCAAAAAAAAGCAAAATGTCCAACCAAGCTAAGGCTTTGTTTGGCTTGTAAGATTTCCAATTGTAAGAGTTCAAACTCATGAGATGGAATTCTGAATCCAAGAGTTGAAATGTTAACCATTTGCTTTTAGTTCAAGAATGCAAGAGTTTGAGAGAGAACAATGGACAGAGAAATTGAGTTTGTATTTCTTTTTTATGAGTAATACAAAGTTTCTCTAAGTCCTCTCTTTGAGTCAAACTAAGTGTATTTTAACTATTAAAGACAATAACATATCAGTGAGGACTTCCTCATGATTCCCATACTCCAGCCAACTACTACAAACTAAAATAGAGAAGAAAAAATCACAGATCTGATCCTAGTCCTTGCGATTAAACAAAACTAATACAAAACTGAAGAACTGCTTCCTAGGAAAGTAAATAAAACCTGCCATGATGCCACTCATAGGCATGACTCAACAAATAAAATGATCAGGAAATAAAAGAGATGCATTGTTAAACTCATACTTATCTTGGTGCCAAGGGGCCATGGCAATGAGCCAAGGTTTTTCAGAGTTTTTTAAATACAATTTTTACATGTTTTTCAGTTTTTTTTTTTAATATGTTAATAAAGATATTCAGAATTCATAATGCATTAATAAATTGATATATCAATTTCTAAAATTAACAATAACAATCTAACTATAAATAAAATATTAATTATCCTCCAAATCAATAACATTCTCAACAAAAACAGTAAGTCAATAACAAAAAACAATAACTAAGTCAATAACAATAACAATCTTAACAATAATAAGTTAAATAGTCAATAACAAATAACAATAACTAAGAAAAACAATACAATAGTCATCAAGAGTCAATATTTGATAATGAAAAAGTAAATAATCGTCATTACGCCTTAACCTTTAATGGCATCTTGACACCATGACGCTGCCTAGGCAGGTGCCATAATAACAGTGGTTAAACTAGCCATCAACCACTCCAAACAACCAATTTCCACCCAGGTGCAACTATAAATTTTTCATCATGCTACTTGAAAAATATGTTATTTAGCAGACTGTAACAGGAGCATCAGGCAGCAACAAATCCTGACACCGTCACTAAGCACCTTCGATGGTAGAAGACATCACACATCTAATAAAAATGTCTTACACATTATACAGCATGAAAAATATTAATGGTGCATGTCGCTGCAACAAAATCTGTGATGTTTCACTCATCAGGTGGTTGTATCAATGAAAGATGATTCAATCTTTCTAACATAAACAGTAGAAATTTTAGGAGTGCTGATTAGCCACTACAAAAATCAAGGAACAATTACTGCCAGTTTCCAGATTTTAAGAGAAGAACCATACATTCGATTATATGTCTCATACATGGTATCACAAAAAATGTTTATAGGTACATGTAACCAGAACAAGATCTATAAATTTTCACTAAATAGGTTGTCTCAAAACCATATAGTTATTTCTAACATAAGCAGAACAAACCGTAGAAGTGCTGATTAGCCACTAGTAAAAAATGGACTGTTTTGCTTGCATGTCCTTGGAAAATAGTGTAAATGCCTAGATGCACTCAGCTAATACCTATTTACTCGCCTAACGTGAGTTTTGTCCGTTAAGTGCATGTTGAATGACTAAAATACCCTTCCTTATCAACCCTCACAAACTAATTATTATTACACACCTTTCCTTAATTTTCTCCTCATTCAACTCGTCAAACTGGTTAGAGCCGAAGCTAGAGGAAATAATGGATTTGGGGTTGTAAAGTGGAGTTACAGGCGGAAGATGAAGAAAGAGTAGTTTTAGTTTTTATGTTGGTTTGATTTTACTGTTAAGGAATTCTTAAAAGTAAATCAGTGATTTTCTGACTAGAGTTAGAGATCTAACATAGGTTGGGGGAAAGGAGGTAATGGTGAGGGTATTAGAGTGTAACATTTGTTTTTACGAGGTTAGACGAGTTACGTATTAATCAAGAACATACAGACAAATACACTACTTACCAAGTGCATGCAAGCCAAAAATCCTGAAAAAAACGAATCATGGGGAAATTTTGTCAGTATTAAGATCTTAAAGATATCCAAAGCCGAAATACACAGATTTTGATCCTATCCAGAAATATAAAGGAGACTTCTGATTTGTACCAAAAGAATTCTTTAAAAGGTAAATTTATTCACGGAAACCAGAAAATTGTCATTACAATTTCCCAACAAATCCAACTTTAATACAGGAAATTTATACAATAGATTAGTCTAACTGAAGCACAATTGTAAATACAAAAAATAATAATAATAAATATGATAGATGTACAAATATTTAAAATTTGGTAACTTTGTGTACTCTGCAAAGTTATCAACAAAGTTTCAAAAAAAATTCAAAAACAAGTAGCCCCTCATGCTTGTGAGAGATATATCAAATCCTATCTACTCAGAAGTTAGAACCACACAATACATGACAGCATCCTGTTGATCATTTAACATTGATCAGTATCAACTGAAGTTGGAAGTTCACACTTGAAATAATTATTTTTTTGTGAAACACAACAATAAAATTTACTTAACAGATTTTGAACCTCTTTAACCCTAGAAAAACTGCAAAATCAAAAGTAAAATTGGATGTGCATATAGATTGCTTTACAAGTACGATGAGCATGGAACCATTCTAATTTCTACAACAACCTGAAGTGATTAGGATAAGAAAGATTTATAAACTAGATGAGAAACTAGCTGAAACTGGAAATTAAAACAACCAAGAACATATATTTGCAAGTGTTTGCAAACAGCCTCAGTTATCAAGAAGCAAATGACTGTAACAACTAACATGTCAAAATATAAGTAGAGAATACATTTGGAAAAATAGACCTTTGTGTGTGGCCAAAGCTGGTCTGGAGATACATGCATTGTGCAACCATCCTTTCCTGATTCCCACTCAACAACAAAATGTGCAATCACAGGCATTGGACCATAGCAAAACCATAAACACAAAAGACCAACTGCTTCAATCTTGAACACCCTCCGAATTTGCTCAGACATCTTATTGTTAGAATCTCCATGTCCTTTCTTTGAAGTGATCATTTTACCCTCACAGTTGCCATCTTCCAGTGTTTCATCAGCTTTAACTGTGAGCAGCTTTCTCATGCCACAAGCAAATAAGCGTGCATTAGAAAGCCTTTGTAAATCTGACACTAGCTTCTTAATGCTATCAGATTCAACAGTCGTATACATAAGAACAATACCATCAGGATCATAACGTATATGAGAATCTATATCAGATGCATTAGCAATACGAACACCAGAACCCCATGGTGTACTGGTGCTTCCTTTTTGAAGTTCCCATAATTCCTTAAAATATGGATCGTTCACTTTGACATCCCAGCACATGCTTCCTGGTTTACCAAGACGCAAGCATAAATGTTGCCATGAATAATCTCTTGCAAATGGAAGTCGAAACCACAAGTTCGATGATGGACTCTGCAGACCAACTTCTTCCACATATGGAATTTCAAGAGCATCCATCTGGCTTGTTAACCGGGCATGTTTTATACAAAGTGAACAGTGCCTAACCACATGAAGAAGAGACGTAAGATATATGTTAGGCGCTAGTCCATGATTTGCATCTGCAAGCACACTTCCATATGTATATCTGTGTGTCTTATTCGGCACCAGGGAAGTGGATATTTGTGAATTAACAGGACAACAGGAAGCAATTGAAGATATTTTCCTTCTCTTTTGAATTCCATAACATCGTTCATGTAGTGATGGAATCAAAGGAAGTATGTCCGAAAGAGTTCGCTTCCTTAGATTTTTGTTTTGTTTAGCAACAGTATGATAGCCAGAGGCATGAGAAATCATGGAGTTCGGAGTTTGACCTGAAACAAACAATCAGTCCAGTAAGTGAACTTGTAGAGACGCATAGAAAGAACAATGATAAATAAGGACTTATTTTACAAGCTTCATTCTTACATGAGCACCTGTCCACAAGGTAGATGTTGCTGTTTCAAAAGATAAACAAATATGGCCTAAAGAAGGGATTCTGAGTCTACCTTGTTTGGTATTTACTGC
Organism: Posidonia australis; assembly: GCA_024699735.1. NCBI lineage: Eukaryota > Viridiplantae > Streptophyta > Magnoliopsida > Alismatales > Posidoniaceae > Posidonia > Posidonia australis. Next base: position 7,158 of record JAMKQA010249714.1, on the reverse strand, counting down.
TGATGTTCGATATCCATGTGCTTGGGGAGACATCATACGAGAAGAATGACTTCCAACAATCATAGAAGCTGACTCTTTTGAAGGTTCAATCAGCAATCCTGTGTGATCATCTTTCATGGCAGAAGAATAATTAATCTCACCCAAATTTGAAGGGGATCTAACGGAGCTCAAATTTTGCTCGGACTTTGATCGTGCCATATTTTGTGCACATGAGGATCCTCTTATTGAACTTGAAGAAGGAAAAGTGCCACTATGAAGTAAACCCTTTAAATTGTTTGGTTGATATAAGGAATTATTTAGAGCATGATCACCAAAACAAACTTTTTCGCCATTAGTAATCTGAGGATAGGACAATCCTCCTTCCCACTTTGGAGAACCAAGTCCCACTTGTACTCCTTGCATAGAGCTTATATGATGATGTGGGGACGAATTAAATGATTTGTTCTGAATGGATAAAGGAGTTGAAGCACCTTTCTCAAGCTCAAACACTTCATCTACTACAGATGAAAAACTTGATTGGGTACGTCCAGTAAGCTGCAAAGAAGGTTCCAAGCTGAAATCCTGAAGAAGACCATGATCAGAAGACTGAATAGAATCATTGTCATTTGGTAAAGAACTAGTTAGCTTTTTCCAATTAATAAGACTGAGATTCATTTCATCTTCAACCAATTCCATGTGAGCAATGTCAATATTATTAAAACGAATAACATGGGTGCCTTCACCAACAGGACTAGGCCCCCCACCAGGATCAGACTGGGTCTCTAGCAATCTGAACAGTGGCTTGAAATCTTTATCCAGCTGCATCATTAGATAATATGAAGTCCCACACTGTGGAAAACCCATTAGCAATATATCTGACCCAGTCAAGATGAACTTTGGTATCTTTAAAGCACTTAAACCTTGTTCATAAATCTGCAGCATTTAAAACTCTTTTGTTAGGCATAAAACTACATAGCATTGTAAACTATTACATATTTGCAAAAAGGCTTATGACCACAGAAGCATCAATAAGGACGCCAGATTGATAACAAAAATTTCATTTGTTAACATTCCAATTATTCCACCTAACATCACACAAAAAACATTAAGTGCGTTTTTGGATCTAGAAAAAAACAAAGAGGTGAGGAAATGCTATTCCATATGGTTGGTTTAAAAAGCCTAAGAATTATAATACCTATTATAGTGTGCTATTCCAGACTTCCAGTAAGTAATTCCAAGGGGAGGTTTGAACATGATATTATGTCCAACTTATTTTAATTTCTTTTTCACTTTAAAAAACTCCTACTTTGTAACAGTTATCTAATTTTCAACCGAATAACAATATGTTCTCTGTATATCTAATTTATTCACCTAAATAAACCATCCTTTTCAAAAGAGAGCAGATGATACCATCAGAAGACTACTCACACCTACTTATTTCTAGTTTTCAAAGTAGGGCTGAAAGAAGTCTAAGTGAAAGCTAAAAACATACACAAAAGAAAAAAAAGGTTAATTCCAGGAACTTATTCTCTACTCCATTGCATATCTTGTTTTCTTATGTTCATTGAGTATTATCCATTCATTGATCGTTTTCAAACTGACAGTAGTTAGAGAATTCTACTAGTACATCTTGAGCTTCTAACAGATAAAACCAGGAATATTAGAGATTCTCTCATATTGAGGAATCATTTTCATAGGTAGATTTGAACCATTATTTTTTCTTGACAGCAAATTTTTGTAGAGAAAATATGTTTCGAAGATCTTGACAAAAAAGTCATTGATAGACAAAAAAATCATTGATAGCATGTCAGGATATAACGCAGAAAAAATGACAAATACTATTTTACTACGAACACAAAACACTATAAAATAAAAACTATAAAAAAATGGTTTACCTGAAGACCTAAAAATCTTCCGGTTGATGCAAACAAGTGCAATATACTTTTACTTCTTAAGCTTATGAATACTTCTGTGGCAGTCATGTTCCCCTGGTTCAATGGTTCTTCACTTTCTGCCAGCACAGATTGTTCAAAAATATTCTTAGAACATTGCAGATTGAAGCGCCCGTTCCTATAGTAAAAAAATGAAAAAATGAAAGAAGTCAGGGAAGCATGTAAGGAAATAAAAAAATTGATGAACAAAGTTTAATCAATTATGCAATTCTCAGCAATTGAAAGAAGAGAACAAGCACAGCATATAGATCTCAAAATGGTATTATCTATTCTATAGATCAAATATTCTGCTAACTTGCTGTATACCAGGTAAAGAAAAAATTCCACTTATCAAATAACTCAACAGTAATTTTTAGGAGAAGTGCTTTCAAACCACATATCCTGTTATATACACAATGTGTCAATAAGAAAGGTAGTATAATGCTCGAGGTCAGTAATCTGGACTACAAAGTATAAACCAAGAAAAAAATCAGACCCTATAACTGGGTCCCAATGCAAGTAGTTTGATTGAAAAGTGGGCTTCATGTTTAAAACATATTATCTAAATAGAACAATTATACAAGTATTTAACATATCACATACATCAACTTCAGATAGATCAGTGGCTTCATCAGGGAACAGAGGAAGAAATGTTTGGGGTTTCCACTAGCACGATCAGAGTTTTAGCAGGCAAGAAATTAAATACATAAATAAAGTCTACAAAGCACTCGCTATCCTTATATGGTCACCAGTGTATTTTACAGAAGAATTCAGATATGCTAGTTCCATATTAATAAGCATAAACACGATAGAATTATTAAAGAAATCATATAATCCATGATGTGGCCTTTGGCATAAGACACAAAGATCAACAATAGTACCAAACTGTTTGGTGAAAACTAAACAAAGATCCCAAACTTACAAGGGTTGCTGATTAAGTTGAGGGTAATATCTTTCCTCAAAGACAATAACCAAAATGGAATCAGGAAAAGATATCTGGCTTGATGGAAATTCAGTTGAGACTTGGAAAACCAGGTGATGATAATAGTTTTTTTAACCGACTTATTAAGATCTAAAAAATAAAACAATGCTAGATAGACATAGGAAAAGTAGTTAAACGCTTATAGATATGAATCAAGGACAGATCCAAAAACAATTGACTATCATGGGGACAAGAAGTCATATAATGAAACATCTAAGAGCTTGATTAAACAGATATTATACCATAAAATCACATCAATAGAAATTTAAGTTGAGTTTATTCTTTGAAAATTAACCATCGAACAATATCTTTAGGAAATAAAGAGAAAAAATATTGACCATGTAAAAGGATCTTCACATGGTATTCCATCTATGGCATATACTAAAATGATGTGCAAGAAGATTGATCACTAGTGTCATAATAGTAGAGGTTAAGGATGCAAACAGATCAAATACGGTACGGACGTGGATGTTACCATATCTGCATCTGTTTTCGAAATGCAGATACGGATATCATACGAATAGAAAAATTACATATCCATATTCTCAAAAAACAGATACGGATACAAAACAGATAAAAGAAAATCCGATACAGATAAAATCATATATCAAAACGGATATAACGATATACACATTACATAATTAATCAAACCATTAATAAGATTTTCATATATTTATATATTTTAAGTTATTTAGTATATATGAAATAAAAATAATATATATCAAAAATAAAAATAAATTAGACATAATAATAGGTTACACTTACCTTTTCCAAAAAGAGATGAAGTTATGAATCTAAATTATAATATTCTACCATTATGAATGTATAATTAATTAATGATTAATAAAAAAACTATCATATTTTGCAACATATTTTATTAATTAAACTTAGTAAAATCCTATAAGTGACAAAGTAAAATCATTGTAAAATAGATAAATAATTTGACAAAATCAAAATATAATCCATAATCTTAATCTACATCATTTGGATTAAATACATGTCATAATATACATCATTTAGAAAAAAATCAACGATTTTAAAGCAAAAATCACGAGATCTCTGAGTTATAAGTTTCAAAGCCAAAATGTAATCCATGGATCTTAATATATACCATCTAGATTAAGTACATATTAAAATCTATATTATTTAGAAATTCATAACATATAAATCTATTCATATCAAATTCAATGATTTTTTATGAGTTATAATAAGTTATAACAAGTACATGTTAAATTTAATACTTAGGAATTTCAAAATCACTTGATTTTTTATATACAAGTATTTTAAATAGTTTTGATCATATCTAGTAATTTAGATTTTTAATCTAATGATTAGATGTTGAGATATAAAAAGTTGTATATATATATATATATATGGATATCCGTAAATTATTTGTATCCGTTGTAAATTTAAAAGACATATCTGTATCCGTATTCATATCCGCTCAAATTCAAAAAACTATATCCGTATCTGTATCCACTCTTAGACAGATACGAATATCTGTATCCACTCATAAACGGATACGGATACAGATATTTTACGGATATACCCTATCCATTTGCACTCCTAGAGGCAACCAGGTTCTCTGAGGCAATCCCATTAACTGCCATGTTGCTTTAGTTCACCTAATTACAAGGCATGTTAATTGCGTCACTCTACTAAACTCGAGTTCTTATCTCCCAAGCACAAAAAGAAACCCAAGTTTTTAACATTTTCTACAATGGCTCCTCTCGAAAACCTACTTCTCTACCAATGGTTCTTTCACCTCCTCTACGCATCTCCAACCTCCTCCACGCTTTGCTTCCAAGTATCTCCTTCTCAGACACCTTCCATGCAATTTGTCTTCTCCAGTTGCCCATTCCTGACATCTTCTCCAACAGTCTATGGCCAACCATCTCCTCATCATGTATTTTCTTCTTCTTTTCCTCATCTTCTCCTTTCTTCTCTTCTTCTATTTTGTTTCTTTTCCTTCTCTTTTCTTCTTTGTTTCCTTCTTCTTCTCTTCCTGTTGTTATTAGCTAGAATTTTTTTTCAGTCAAAGGAAAATTTTATTCCAGAACAAACAGGAAACAAAAACATTCAAAGGTCTTATCAAGGAGACATGGGCTAAAAGGAGAAAAACATGGAAAACAAAAGCAACGAGCATAAAACAAACAAATCTAACAATAGCACGAAGTCAGATCCTATCATAAAAGGCCACCAAACTTTGCAACCAGGCAGCAATCCTCATATCAATCCCACCCACACAAGGATTCGACCATTTCAAAACTGATTTGAAAACCCCCTCCTACTCCTGTTGGTTAGTGGAAGTATTCCAGAAAATTCTTTTATTTCATTCCAATCATTGAGCCCACCATATGGCATGAGGAATCATTTTCCACACCATCAATTTCCCACCACTCATACATCTCTCACATTCACAGCAGCCAAAAACCATCATATCAATCTGTAGAAAGGTATCCAAACCAATAAGATTTTGCCACCATGCACAAGTAGAGGAGCACCCAAAAACAAATGCCACAAATCTTCTTCTTCACAAAGACAGAAAGAGCATCTACTTGCCAATTGAAAGCCCCACCACTTCAATGTAACCTCTGTCAATACCCCACCATTCAGAAGGCAAAGAATTGAATCTTTATTGGAACTCTAGAGTACCAAATGAATTTAGTGAATTCAATCCTGGTACCATCTCCTACAATGATTTGAATTAGAGACTTGGACATTAAAAATATCCTTCTTACCCCACAGTCAATTTGTTGAGGCTGGATTAGAAGAGATAGTTGAGGAACCATGGGAATCCATAAGAATGAGTAGCTACAAATAGACTAGAATTTTTGCATCATGAAGACCCTCCCTAAATCGAACATCCCATGCAATCCCTTCCTCATGACATTCAATACATTCTTGAAGCCTCACAAAGGGGATGGCCGCAACATGGAATAGGGGAAAAAAGGAGTATTTAAGTGCAATCACCCCTAACCATTTATCCTCCTAGAACCTAACCCAACCACCAAACCCCACATAATCATTCCACACCTCATCATACCCTCAGCTTCCAAGATACCCCCCCATATCCAAGAAGGTTTTCTGACATGCTCCCTCACAGGACCTAGTAGTTTACCTACGTACCATTTCCCAAGAATGACTCGCCGCCATAAGAAGAAAGCCTCCTTTCCATCACAACTCAATTTCCAGATCCAATTTCCTAATGAAGTGACCAATGCTACCTTCTGAACGAGCCGATACATCTTGTTCCAAGCTTCCAGATCCCTTTTTGCCTACATTTCAAAGAAATCTGCTCATGATGCTTTCCAAACTATTTGCAACAGTAATTGAGATTCGGAATATTGAAAGATAGAAATGGGGAGGTTAGCAAATACTGCAGACATCAGAATGACTGTGCCCCCAAAAGACCAAAATTTCCTAGATGATCCAGAAAAATGCTTTTCAAACCATAGTGTGATTCCAATCTCAAATTTTCAGCCCACCACCACTCAAAGGGAGGCCAAGATATTTGACTGGAAAGGATTCCACCTTGCATCCCAAAAAATCAACCTCTCTTCTAACCATTTGTTCATTTAGTTTTATCTTATACATCTTCCCTCAAAATCCCCTTAGATAAGACTACATCCTATCCATCCATCCAACCACCCACCCATCCTTCATTATCATGATTGGATCCAAAATGGTGAACAACACTCACAAAAGCCACCTTAATTTATCAATTTAAAATTTAAATTGTAACTAAACTAGGAAAGCACAAATGTCTACGAATGTTCCCACATCTCTCCTTATTTCCATTCGCGCTCTCCCCCCCCCTTCACTCACTCCCTTTCTGTCCCTCTCCCCATCACACGCAAGCTCCTCTCTCTCTCTCTCTCACTTGCTCACTCCTCTCTACTTAACACACACACACACACTCTCTCTCTCCCCCTCCCATTCCTATCGATCTTTCTCTCTCCACTTCAGCAAAGCTTCAAGAGGAGGTTGACAACGCAACGAGATCACTAATGGGAAGGGATCATCGGCTTGAGGAGGCCACTAATGAAGCAATGAGGATGTCATCAGTGAAAGTGGATCAGCGACTTGACGAGGTCATCAATGACCATAGAATCAAACGTCGGTTTCGTGTCGGACTTCGGTCCGACAAAAATAGGAAACGTGTCGGACATCGGTGGAAATGTCGGTGGAAACGCGGTAAATTTACGGAAGTCCATGGAAATGGTAAAAAAAATTTGAATTTTGATTTGAAACTCTTAGATAAGC
>JAMKQA010249713.1:0-10287 GCA_024699735.1 Posidonia australis | reverse complement strand
GAATTAAGCTTGAATTAGGGTTTTTGTCTTATTTAATAGATTTTAATTTCTTTTCACTTGATTAGGGTTTAAAAATTTGATTAATTAGGGTTTTATTGGATTTTAGGTGGATTTTAGCTGGATTAAGTGTTTTATTTGTTTTTCAGTGGATTTTTTGGATTAAGTGTTTTATTTGTTTTTCAGTGAATTTTAATGGGGGTAGTGTTTTATTAGGTCAGGTGGGCTAGTGTGGATCTGATTGGGACCTATGTGGACTAGGATTTTGGTGGTCACGACCAGAGCATAAACTGGAGGAGCCTGCTGCCAAATGAGCTCAAAATTGGGGTGTCTACAGATGTCATTCTGAAATCATTTAGTTTGTAACATTTGGTGTTTATTCTAATAATGTTTTATATCATTCTCGTATTATCTAATTCGTATCATTTGACATCATTCTTGTATCATTTAAAATTATTCTCGTATCATTTAGCTTCATGCCACAGCAGCAAGTAATGTGGTACTCTACATCAAATGCCATATCAATAGTGTATGAGTTAGAGTAAGATTTGATGCATATAAACTAGAGTTCAAATCTCATTGGTACTTTGCAATACAAACGTGCAAAGAGGAGACTAGGAGTCTATAAGGAAGTGGGATGGACAAGTTGGAGTTAGTGACTTGCTCCACTAGAGGAGGCTAGGAATCGTTGAAGGGTGCACGCAATCGGAAGTGTTTGGTGAGGTCATCTTCAATCGAATATGTATGTATAGGAGTATTCATGCTGTTGATAAAGACTGACAAATGGGTGGTACAAGCATGCAAAGATTTTTATGAAGAAAAGGGTGGGAAAAGTATGGGAAGAAAGGAAGGAGGAAGAGATGGTACAAGGAGGATCAAAATCCAAGAGATGGGAAGGGAGAATGCTTAGTGGAGGAGGGGTAGAAGACTTGCTGCATGTTTGGTTGATTGTAATCAAGAGGTATAACGTAACCCAATTACATTCAGTCTTTGCTTACGATGTTTGATTCATCAAATTATGCATTATAGTTAGATTACCTCTATAAATCCAATCATCTCATTTGAGTGTAATCTAATTACATAAAAAATTGTAATAGTCTAATTATAAAGTTCTTTGTAATTATTGAAACTAACAACATCAACAAACATTGATGTCATTGTCAACACCAAACTTGTTTCGATGATCACCAAATTTGATTTAATCATCGTTGTTGTCGCATGGACAACCACAAGGACAAGTCCAGCCATTATCGAAATTACTCTAGTGGCCCTTGGAGCAAGTCCGATCATTGCTAGAGAAAGTTCAATCATCGTTGAAATCACTCTAACAATTGCTAGAGCAACTCTGGTCACTATCAAAACACTTTAGTGATAGCCAAAGCAACTTCAATCATCATTGAAATCATGCCAACAACCACTAGAAAAATACTGACGATCGCTAAAATCACACCAATGATCATTAGAGTATCTCCAAACTCTAACGATCACTAGAGTGATTCCAACGATTGTCGGAATCATAGTGGCAACCATCAAAGCAACTTTGACCACCATTGGAATACTTTGGCCATCTTTGAAGTTATTTCGACCATGGCCAATGTAATTACAATGATCATGGGAATAGATTTTACAATATCTAATAAATTACAACTTTTATCATCAAAACCTTGTAATTGATTTCCATGTAATTCATTTACAATGTAATTTAGTTCCATGTAATCAAATTAGGAATTTGATTACATTACATTACAATTATGCCAACCAAACATGGTCATAAAGTAGTAAGAATAGGACATGCGAGGGTTTGATAATGGGAATGAAATGAATCATACTTTAGGAAATGAAAACTAGAGAGTTGGTTCAATGGAGAGGAAGAGAGGAAAATCACGAGCAAAGGATGCCCAGCGCTTGAGTAGTTTACCAAATTTAGTTCCCCCATTCAAATAAAAGCATAAATTCATATTTGCCAATGTAATCCTATATTTCAACAAGCCAACAAAAAAGATGTTTCTAAAATAAGTTCATTGTTCAATTGATATGTGAAATAGAGGTGTAAACAATTCGGATTGAGTCGAGTTTAGGGTTTACCTTAACCTTGACCCTAACCCATTCTTTCTTGACGAATAATGGGTCAAGTGAATAACCATTTCAGAAATTTGTAATTGCTACCCTACCTACAGGTAGTGTAATGGGTAATAACTTTATACCATTTCATGAGTTGAAATATGTCCAAAATAATTATTTTTGAATTGATCCCTTCCTTTAAACCAATCCAAAGCAAATTGAGGCTACATCCAAAATAAAAAATGTAGATCACTTGTAATTGGAGATGGATTTCGAAGTTGTTTTTAACAAATGCATCTAATAAAGAATTGCCATAACAACCTTATAGCACAACGTGATATTATACATGCTAATTGACTTATAACATGAAAGGTTGACTCAAGTGGAAGCAATCTTTGAAATCCACAAAGGAGTTCACTGGATCAAAGAGGAGTGGGACTTTTCAATCCATGAAGAATAAAGCATTTGTATACACATAGATATATAAAATGCTAATTTATTGAATAACAAATAATGAAAAAGCCTCATCATCCACAGCCTCACTATTTTCTTCAAATTAAGATACCAAACACAGTGCATCACAACCAACACAGAAATTAAACAACCAAAATAACAAAACCCAAAACATACCAAAGCAAAGATAGGCAGAAATTATAAATAAGATGCATAAGGTTGTAGACAAAGTAGTTTCCAAGTGAGTAGTCTTGTTCTTGAAGATAGCCAATTCGATCAACAATGACGTCAATGATAGCGAAAGGTGGAGGTCGTCGTGGTGGTGGTGGCAGGGTGAGGTATCGAGGAATGGTGACTATGTGAGTGAAAATGTGAAAGGGTTGATAGTAAGCCGTTGATAGCCAAACACGTGTGATGTTTTGAGGATGAATTGGTACAAAGATTTAGGATTAATGGGTTTTGGACAATTGAACCATCTATATACCACCAAGTAATGAGTTGATAGGTAACCTAACATACCACCCGTAGCCACTGATTACCAAACTTGTGTGATACTTTAAGAGTGAGATGGCATATGGATTTAGGATTTATGAGTTTGAGGGTGTAGAATTACCTATATACCACCAAGTAACGTGTTAATAAATGACCTATAACATGCTACCAATATCCTATCCCAGTAAGACGATGCGTTAAAAAAAGACTAGTTAACAAGTTACGAGTTAACAAGTTTGAGGGATTTACAAAATCTCAATCCTAATCTCTTCTCAACGGATTAGATCGATTTGGATTAACAAGTGATATCTAACCCACTTACAACTCTGACGTGAGATTTGGCAAAATTAAATAGAAATATTATCATTTCCTTCATGATTCCAACAACATTCGAGTGTTTTAACGAGAAAATAATGAGAGCCAAAAATCGAGAAAAAACAATGGAGAACTGCTACTTTCATGTTAAATATAAAAGCTTCCATGCTTTAACGTGAGGTCCTCGCAGTTTGTAATCATTAGGCATTTCATGTACAAAAACAAGTTCCGCATGCCTCCTGCTTGTGCGACACTTGACAACCTTAAATGCTGCAAGTATAGAAATATTCCATAGTTTGGTGAATGGTACATCCATTCTCCAATACCTACACTAGTACACGTAGATAATTTATACCATCAGTTTGTCTTTTCTTAGAGAAACTAGTGAAGAAACAACTCTCAAATCACTGCATATGACTTGTTACCCATTCCGGAGGAGCATTTATCCACCAAAACATGCAGAAATAAGACATTCGTAAAAACATACATATTGAAGAATAGAATAAATTACATCATGCCGTGCATGAGACAGGATGGAGCTACTGGCGACATGACATACAAATATTCTCAAACAACTCTACCAAAAAAAACATTTTATCTTTAAGACATTAATTCCCTAGCTTTTCGACACATTTTCTCTTCTTATGCCTCTTGTATTCCTCGTACAAGCCAATGGAAGCCAGAGTCTTATTCAACTCCCCTCTCAAATTCTCATTTTCTGAAATATTTCTAACTACAGTAAAATGATTCTTGAATCTAAGCCTCAAGTCATCCTCATCTACCAAACTCTCCATTTCCTGTATCATGCTAGGAAACAAGGAAGATGAATTAGTTCTACTAATCTTTCTCTTCTTTCGGTCAAAAGTAGGCTTGCCAGCTGTCTTAAATGACTCTCGTTCAACAGATAATTCTGCAAATGCCTGTCGTGGAGAGCTCGTGGAGAGGTAAATTTGATTTTGCGCTGTACTCACGTTTGAAACGCTTGAAGCCATGGATGAAATGGTTGGCTGATAATGCTTGGTCAGCAAGCTCAACTCCCAAAGAACTGACGCAAGTGCACCACTTAAATTGGGATCTGTGGCATCTGGTTGATATTTCTGTAAATTGGTGCTATGGTAAGTCAATATGCAAGGAAAATAAAGGAGACTATCATAATATAGTTACCTACCACAACCAAGCCAGAAAGAGAACCTCCACCAGCATCATTTTCCAAAAGATTACGGCACTTTATATTCTTCTGGAGCAGATGTTTTAGAGTGACCAAGGCTGAGGATATTGCAAAATTAGGGCAGATCAAGTCAGGTAAGGGCAATACAAAAAACACACTGGCTAATATGTTAAGTATAATAATTCTCATTAATGGAATCCAGTTGAAAGTGAAAAATTTCAAGATACTGAAAAGATTGTTTAAAAATGTAGAACAGAATTCAAGACACTCTAAAAATACTGTGGCTATACACTAATAATTTTTTTGTAGTCTTTCATTTATTAAATTCACTAACTTTCAAAAGTCTACTAATCAAGTATTACTGAATATATATCTAACTAAGCTTATTTTAAAGGCCCCCCTATCCCATAAAAATTTCGGTGGTAGCAGGTATAAATATCAAAAGAGTAATGAAGTACCTGCCATTGCCTCAGAAGATCCAAAACATAATGAGAAAGTAGCCAACCGCTTTATAAAAGCAGCTGCTCGTTGCATGTCATGCTGTTTTCCTTCACACAGCATAATCTTTAATGCTTCAGCAAACACTTCACCGTCATCTCTGTTGCATAAAATTAAGCATATGCAAATTAAACTGATATTCATGTGTTAATGTAGGAATAATACACATCCTTAAAAGTCGTTTCACTATCAATAACCAAAGAAAGAGTATGACTTTAATAGGAACTATTGCATTCGCACATAAAATGATTCTTTTTTTATTAATCAAATTGCAAAGCCTGCAGGAAACACCATGTAGTAATTTCTCCAAAGGTAATTAGAAGACTCCATGCTTAGATTTCATGTATAACCCATCATCTCTACATCTCAATAACTTTTTCATGTAAATCCCAGATTCATGGAGTATGATATCATGCATTTCTTCGGCTGCATATCTGAGATAAGATACTTGAAAGCAGTAATGCAGTGCCACAGAGGGACATGTCAGCAATATAATATATTTGTAATCTTGATGACACAGCCTTTTTGAAAAATCCAAAAGTTCTTGATGATACAGCTTCATGATGAAGCTATCTAAAAAGAAGTGGGTAATCAGTGATCTCATAGTTCCTATGTGGTGGAGATAACAGGTCGATTGATGGATTTTCTTTCCTTTTGTGCCACATTTCATTCAAAGGGTTGAAGAGAGATCTTAGCATGATATTGCTATTACACAAACAAGCATGAATCATGTCCCCATTTTCATCCAATGGTCAAATCGAATATGTAAGTGTTGGAGTAATTGTTGAGGACTCAAAGGATGGATATGCAAGCATGATAACTCATATATTGTTCTATATCTCCATGAATGTGAGAACATTTGCTTGTGTTATCATATTTGGTCTACGTACTGGAAATGATATGAGCTAGTTCACTAATAGACTGAGGAATAGATAATTCAACTCATTCACATATAGATCATGAATGTTTGGAATCCATGTTATGCAAGGAGATATTCTAGGAATAACAAGCTGATTTTCCCCAAGAGTTCACATCTTAAAAATAGCATCAATTGTTAAAACATTTTTACCATACTTATCAAGGGGCCTGCCTAGGCATCAAGGCATTCTTAGCATGCTGGGCATTTCAACGCCTAACCATATTTTTTCAGATTCTTATGGGATGTTCATTTAAATCTTGCTTTTTTTTTGTATGTTTGAATGTGTTAGTGGTTAATTGTGCTTAGAATGGAAATACCATTGCATAATTTCACATAATAATATAATATGTAAGGGGAAAATCTGAAATTTCATTTTTTATTTAATTTATTTAAGGCACACCAGCTTATTGCTTGGGTACCTTGGTACCTTGATTTTTACACAAATAAACACTTGCTTTGTATTAGTTTACAGCCAAACCTGTGAGGTCTGTATTCCAGCAGGAGGTTATAAAGCTGAACAAAGAAGTCTTGCAAATCTACATTCAATGCATCAAGATTGTTCATCATCACTTTGAAAGCCACAATGCAGCACTGCATACGCTCTGTAACCGATAAATTGAACTGCAAGGAACTATTATTATGGAATCCATCAGAACCAGCAAGCTTTTTAAAACACCCCATGAGATCGTTCATGAAATCTAAATCTATTAAATGTGAGAATTTGGCCAATCCCTTCAGACAAGGAGCAAGTAGTGGGTGAGGTTCAATTCCAACAGATGAGGTAGCACTTAATGTAGACCTGAAAGGATAAAATGAAGTATTAGCTGGTTAACAGGAAATCCATATGGAGTAATATCAGAATTATAAAGTCATCCTTGAACAAACTTCTTTTAAATTATAAGCGAAAAACAATAAGTTGCTGATCCAAAATAACCATAATTCCAACAAAAAGAAAGAAAAGAGGGCAATTTACTAAAACAATTTTGAATTGAATCCTATTATGAATTTTCAAGAAGATGATTCAAAACAGTAATGACAGTACCACCATAAGATATCAGGGTTTACAAAAACATTTGCATATTTCAACGCAAATGTTTGCAGGAGTGAAAAGGAGTTAATAGATACCATTCCAATCTATATCTGATGGGAAACTGAATTTGGATGCATTCTAATAAAAAATTCTGCATATTTTAAAAAAAATTATTAATTATTTTAAATATTAAGATTTATTTATTACTAGTAATTATAGCATCTGACATTAAATATTTTCATAAAACTGGAGTACACAAGGATTTCAACAGAGTAGATATAGAGCTATTCTTATTTGTATCGCTTTCATCAAATTCCATGACCCATTCACCTAGGTGAATACAGCCTCTGAGTGGATACTGAATTTCAAACATCCAATTTACACTGATTTTTAGGGTATGACAATTTAAAATATAGAAGAATTATTGACATGAGCTATTTTTCTATGAAATAAGATAATCTCTTCTTTTCAGTTTAGAAATTGCACAAGAAATTATAATAGCCAGGAGCATTTTTAATACATTCAAACTGTACAACAATAATTATAAAGAAGAGAAGTGTGACAAATAGACCTCGAGACGCCAGAATCCATGGTTTGCTTTAATATGCGAAAGTAGGTCTCAAATATAGCAGACAGTGTCTCTGTTTGTATTCTTCTTCTCTCTTCAGCGTCCATAGCAAAAGAAGCGGCCTTAAGATCCGCTCTAACCTATGAAGAGAACTAAATTTTTTTTTTTTTTTTGAAATATAATCATGCATAGAGTTATGTGTAGATGTAAGCTCACTAAGCACCTCATCTCTGGTCTTTGCTGCCAATTCTTGTTTGCCGGACAACAATTTTGGTTCTTCATGTCTTTTCCAGTTTCTCTTTTTAGTTTTATGTTTTTCTTTATCCACTGATTGAGGCCTTGCAATGTCGTCATCAAATTTCAAGGATAAGAAAACCTGGAACAAATGGATAAGATGAAAAAGGCACTCCGTAAACTTTATCTTGTAGATGAAGTAGCTCTGTAGCTATGTGTGCCAAATGGAAAGATTATGACATGAATCAGCTAAGAGAATGCTACAATAATGGTTTTTAGACTAGTGCACTTGCAGCTGGGAGCCACCAATAACAAAAAATCAGTAAAGAACAGCATTGAAGTTACAAATCTCATCCAACTTAATTAAAACACCACGCAAAGATGTCCATTCTACACCAACTTAATTCATAACAACTGATTCTGATTTGGGAGTACCTTTCATAGTGCATTTATTCCATTTTCTATATTTCCTGGTATTAATCTAGCTTATCATCCACAATTGGGTACATCCGTTCTTTAAATTTGTTTGCTAATTGCCTAACATTTTATTGTGGTAAAAAATATATACTTATTATTTAGTTACATGGTCATTATATTGTCAGTACTTTTTTCTGGGATGCAATCGTTTGTCCTTTCTTCTTTACTTCGTTGGGCAAAACACTAGATATCTCGATATTTATGCTATTTGGAATAATTAAAAGTAACCCTTCATAAGAATATCTACAAAATCTCTACAAATATTCCACCATGTCCTTGATCTCTACTAAAGGTAGATTGGTTAAAAGGAGGTGAGACCACAAATGGATTCAAGGCCACAGTTTTAGCAATTTGTTGCCAGGAGGATCTAGAAATAAACTCTCATTATTTTCTATAAGCTCTTAAAACACACATACCTCCACTTCCATGACTTCTTGTTTTGGAAAGAAATCAAGTTCCACCAACATTTTTGACAATACAATTCTTTTTGCTGGTGGCAATGTAAATGTACGTAGGATGCAACTTTACAACTATATCTAGTATTTGCTATTGGTGATCAATTTTGGTTTATTGAATAAATTTATAAATGCTTGTTTATAGTCATTAATTGTTTTTGAAAGTCCACTTCTGCCTGCTTGAAGGTGTTGGTGGCTTATAAAGAGCATTTAGAGTTCAATGAGAGCTAATCTGGATGCTATTTTTTTCTCCTGCTGCTTTCTCCTATTTCTTATCATCTTCATAAGAAACATGTTACCCTGTTTTTTGTAAATAAAGTTTCTTCTATGACCACTGAAAAAGAATGTTTTCTAGGTCATTTTAATAGTATTTTGGATAATATGATTCGTTTATGATTTTTTAGGAAGGTCACTTGATAAATATTTGGATTTCATTTTGATATTTTTATATCAACATTTTTGTCTAATTATAATTATGTTGTGTAATATTAATTTACTAAGTAATTGATTATTAATGTTACGATTTTGATAATATATGTTATTTCTTAGAGAGATTAATGTTGGTGTTATGTAGGTAAATGGATCCTTATACGGATCCTGAACCCTATATATATTTGTACTCTTATTTCACCTCAATATGATTACGATTCTTTCCCTTCTCTTCAACTTGGTATCAGAGCTAGGGCGTCGTTCTTGGCCCGAGACCACCGTCCGCTGCCGACCATTGTTCGCAGCTTTCTCCACGTTCGGCGACGTCCACGCGATCCAGGCACCCACAATCCAGGCACGAATCGTCGACCCAAGATCGACAACGTTCGGAGATAGGGCGCGGGACTGATACCGACGTTCGGCGACCCTGAATCGCCGCCACTCCTGCTCCAGCCATCTGCCAACGAACGCGTGCGCGCGGGAGGCTCCGTCGCACGCCTGCCGATGATGAGCGCGGCGGCAGAGGGCACCATGCAGACCTGAGCTTGGCGGTTCTGGACGGTTAGTTTCACCGTCACGCGGAGAAGAAGCTTCTTCTCAGACCTGAGCCTGGCGGTTCGAAGATGTTGTTCCAGGCCTTGGGCTTCTTCTCCTCCTTGGGCGCCATTGCACGCCTGTTCTAGGTCAGCTGGAGTGCTGGCCTTAGTTGCTGAAGGTGGCTGCTGAAACCATCCGATTTCTCCCTTGAGTCTAGGGTTTGCTGCTGCTCTTGTCGTTCCGTGGTTTCTTTCGGTCTTCTGGAACTTCTCACAGCGCTACTTAAAATCACGTCTTTTCTGCCATTGCACGTCCTTTCTGCGGGCTTCTTCATGGCTTTTAAGGACTCGGTGATTCGTCCCCTATCGGGACCATCTGTGAAGCTTAATGAGCTCAACTATCACACATGGTCCTTGAGCTTCTTGACCTTCGTGGCTGCCCAGAGGAAGAGCAAACACCTAACACAGCCTTCGGTGGACATCAAAGAGGCTGGATATGATGATTGGTTTGCTGATGATGCAACTGTGATTACTTGGTTGGAAAACAGCATTGAGCTGGCGGTTGCCAAGGGTGTCATGATGCTTCGCCCAGCCAAATTGATATGGGATACTCTACGGCAGATGTATGCTGAGGAGAGAAATATTCTGAAGGTGT
>JAMKQA010249712.1:0-18973 GCA_024699735.1 Posidonia australis | reverse complement strand
TACATTAGAAAACCAAACTAAGGAATTAAAACTTAATGATGAACAACCCAGTCATAAAGATTGGCGATACATGTATGGACATCCTAAGGAACTCATCAAAGGTGAAGTTTCCAAAGGATTTCAAACTCGATCCAATCTTTATCACAGCTGTGCAACTTATGCTTTTGTATAATCCATTGAGCCTAAAAATGTTAATGAAGCTTGTGATGATAACTATTCGGTAGATGCCATGCATGAGGAATTAATTAAATTTGAAAGAAACAATGTTTGGAAGTTGGTCTCAAAACCTGAAGATAAACAAGTTATTGGAACAAAATGGATTTTTTGAAATAAACTAGATGAATCTGGCAAAATAGTTAGAAATAAGGCTAGACTAGTAGCTCAATGCTATAATCAAGAGGAAGGTATTGATTTTGATGAAACATATACTCCTGTAACTAGACTAGAATCCATTAGGATGTTGTTAACATATGCTTGTCACCAAGAATTTAAATTATTTCAAATGGATGTGAAAAGTGCTTTTCTAAATGGATTTATTGAAAAAGAAGTGTATGTCAAACAACCCCCCCGATTTGAAGATGAATTTAATACGGATCATGTGTATAAATTAAACAAAGCACTTTATGGTCATAAGCAAGCACCTAGGGCTTGGTACGAAAGATTAAGAAAATTTCTGCTAGATCAAAAGTTCTTGATCGGTGCTATTGATTCTACCTTATTTACAAAAAGATTAGAAAATGACATTATAATTATTCAAATATATGTGGATGATATTAACTTTGGATCAACAAATGAAAATCTTTGCAAAGAATTTTCCATGATTATGCAAAAAGAATTTGAAATGAGTATGATGGGAGAACTGACGTTCTTTCTTGGATTATAAATTAAGCAAACTATTGATGGGATTTGTATAAACCAAGAAAAATATACTAGAGAGTTATTGAAGAAATTTGGAATGGATTAAAGTAAAATAGCTAGGACACCTATAGGCACCTCCACCAAGTTAGAAAAAGATGAGAATGGGAAAAAGGTAGATCAAAAATTATATAGGAGAATTATTGGATCATTCTTGTATCTAACAGCAAGTAGACCTGATATAATGTTTAGTGTATGCTTGTGTGCAAGATTTCAAGCTTCACCTATGGAATCACATTTGAAAGCAGTTAAGAGAATTCTAAGATATCTTCAAGGGTCAATTAATTTTGGGCTATATTATCTTAAAAACACTAGCTTGGATCTTATAGGATACAGTGATGCTGATTATGCGGGATGTAGAACAGATAGGAAAAGTACTAGTGGAACATGTCAATTTCTAGGACACTCTTTAGTTTCCTGGTTTAGTAAGAAACAAAATAGTGTAGCACTCTCAACAACGGAGGCTGAATATATTGCAGCCGGGTGTTGTTGTGCCCAAATACTATGGATGAAACAAACCCTATAAGACTTTAATATAATGTTATCAACAACTCCAATATTTTGTGATAACACAAGTACTATAAATTTATCTAAAAATCCAGTTCATCACTATAGGACTAGACACATAGAAGTAAGACATCATTTCCTAAGAGACCATGTACTTAAAAATAATATTAAGTTGGAATTTATTTCAACTAAGGAACAGTTGATAGATATATTTACAAAACCTCTTGATAAACAACAATTTGTTAAAATTAGAAGAGATTTAAGTATTTGCCAATTTTCAGATATCACATAAAAAATTACTTTGTGTGCATTTTCGGAATACCGAAGGTATCTGTCGAAAAATACTGGATCGACATACCGAAATTACAACGGTATACTGATTTTATGACAGATTTTTCAGAATGAATGTGTCGGCATACCGAAATTACGCGGTATACCGAAATCCCCTGAGTCAGTTTTATTGCAGTACACCGAAGCATGTACCGATACATCTTCCAAAATCTCCTGTAGCTGATTTCGGCATACCGAAAACATTTTGGTATACCGAATCACTCGTGAATCCTATTTTAAAACCCAAAATCTAGGGTTTTTCTTCAGTGTTTTAAAATACGGCTGACCGATCCTTTCAGCCGATTTCTCTCCTTTCTTCCTCTAATCCAAGAGTTCATCCTCTTCAAGCTTCTTCGGCCCTCTCCGTCCCTTCCTTTTCGCTCCTCCACCAATGGCGCCCAAGAAGATGCTCGCATCTAAGGGAAAGAGGAAGCAAACGGAAGACACACTGGCAGCGTCTGATACCCATGCTCCCAAATACCGTTTTGTTGACAATGAAGTCGAGAAAGCTTACTAGGAACGCTTTGCAAACAGAGAGGTACTCACTGGAAGACGAATCATCTTTCATGAACTCGAATCCATTAGACCTCTGTTTGATTTCCAAGATTTAATCCCATTTCTAAGTTCTATAGGTGATAGGTTGTATTATCCTACCCTAGTATCCCAATTTTATGCCAACATCACATATTCTCACTCTCTAGCACATTCATATATATGTGTCACTACCATAGAATTTGACGATGTCTTACTTGGTCAATTATTTAAAATTCCATATTCCGGGACCGACATCACCCTATCTATCTATGAGTTAGATTGGTCCTATGGTGAAATGAATAAAGCCATCTCCTTGAATCCTAGGAGCACATTCAAACCCACTAAGATCAAACAACTCACCAAACAATCACGGATTATTGCCTACATTATGGTCGCCAACTTAGTTCAAAAGAAGGGCCACCGAGATGAATTGAGTGAACTTACTTTTAAATCTGTATATGCTATTGTCAAACAAATTCCGATTAATTGGGGTCAAGTGATTTTTCATTGTATCACTCATGTAAAAACTAAGTTGTTTTTTGGACCTCCTTTAACATATTTGTTTGAAAATTATGACATTTCTCTTGATAACGAACCAAACCTACCCGTCAAAATTAAACCCTTAGGAACTCAAGCCATTTCCAAAATGGAACAATCCATTGAGCTTCATAGTAAACTCAAAAATCTTCCAGTGGGTTCCTCTTCTACACTACCACAAACAAGGACAAGAAATAAAGACACCAGTTCTAAAGAAGAGGCGGAAGAAGAGTCTGGCACGACTAAGAAATTAGATTCTCTTCAACAACAAATGACCGAGCTATCTCTTCAACAAAAGAAAATGATGAATATCCAAATTCAACAACAGAAACTTATTTCTAACTTGATGCTTCAACAAAATCAAAGACATCAAGAATATATGGAAGGCATCAAGAAACTGAATGATCGGGTCGAGGCGTACGAGGACATGCTTCAAGAATATCATTAGGATATTCTTGAACACATAAATCCACCCTCTCCTTAGTTTTAGTGTTGTAAATTGGTTATCTATTTACATTGTTATGAGATTTGGACATCTATAGTATTTCACTTGAATCATTAATAACTCTATTTCTATGTTTTGATTACTTCTGTTTGTCTTGGTTGATATTGATTCTATATCATGGTTATAGCTCAAAAAGGGAAAATTGTCTATCGTGTATCACATTTTTGATTATGTCAAAAAGAGGGAGAAATAAGTAAAATATATATAAATTTCAAGGATAATAACATCTACGAAAAGGGAAGCTCAGTTTAAGGGGGAGGATATTGAAATATGATTATAACTTATAATTGATATTTTTGTCATCATCAAAAAGGGAGAGATTGTTAGAAATATATTTTGTTTTGATGATTATATCTAGACTAATGAATTTTTATATATTTTCATGAAAGATGAAATCGCTTTGTAAATGACGTACTTAGAAAAAGTTGAAGGTCATGTAAACTGTATGATATATTGGAAATGTATATTGAGTTATGTATATTTAGATTTTATTGTAAAATTAAGAAAGTATCAGAATCGGCATACCCAAGGAAAAACGGTATACCGATACAGCAAAAATCGACATACAAAACAGCACTCCAAAACTGAAGATGAAGAATCCAGAAACAGCATACAGAAGAAAAACGGCATACCGAAGCAGGAACAATCGGTACATACAACGAAGATCCGAAACATACTGTGATGGCAAAACTGAAGGAAAAATGGCATACCGGGTTAAAACGGTATACCATCTCAGGAAAATTCGGCATACCGAAATAGTTCCGGTATACCGAATTGCCCGAGAATTGTTGATTGAAGACTGGTTTGGCATACCGATGATCAAAACGGTATACCGAATAGATAGCCGTTTTTTGACCGTTTTCTAGCCGTTAGACACATGTTTCGACGGTACCTCGGCTATAAATAGGGCTTCAATGTGTCTTGTTAAGATATACATTCTCTGAGATACTTGTACTTATTTAATTCCCTGCACAAATTTTGTCCTCATTCTCCGCACAAGCAAGATTGTATTACAAGTATAAAAGAGATCTATGAGAGGGAAGTCTTTGATTGTAAAGCTACAAGGGGAGACTCTAACTTCTTGGGGAATGAGAAGTGGAAAGAGCTAGGATTGTCTTGGTGGGATTGCGAACACAAGTAAGTGTTGCATCTTTTACATATAAAGGGAAAATCTCAAGAGAGTCTTGAGGAGTGGACTAGGCCGGGGTTTAGCCGAACTACTATAAATAACTTGTATCTTCATTGTCTCTTATCTCCTTCATGTGCATGTATAATATAAATTTCAATCTTGTATGATTTTGATATAATTTCTTGTTACGTACTTCATTTTGTCAATATTACATCTAAAATTGGCTAATTTTATATTAGAAAATTAAGATTCTCTATTCACCCTCTCTAGAGAAGCCACTCGATCCTATAATGTAGACCCTCAAGTCTACTCCAAATCCCAACAAACAAACTAAAATCCATTCACCATACATCAAGATATAAAATCGCAAAGGCAGAATGGTCAAAATGACCCAAAACACACCTACCACCATAAATACCCATAAATTCACCATAAATTCTTATAAAATCATAATAAATTCTAGGATTGTAAATTTACCTAGATTTCATGCAATCTTATCAATTTCTATCATCTTCATGCTCTCTATTACATGAAGTGGAAGTGCGTACCTGAAAACGGCCTCCGACGATCTTCGGTCAACTCCGACGAATCTCGGCGACCCCGCACATCCTCCGATACTCCACGGCCCCAAGGACGTCGCTTCGGAGCCTCCTGCACCGCCACGAGCCGCCGTGAGCCACCACCTCCTGCCTCCGACTCTCTGGCCCTCTCTCTGATCACCTACACTCACCTACGAATGGAAAGAGGAGTGAAGAGGAAGAAGGAGAAAATGGAAGAGTGAAGGAAAGGAGGAAAAGGAAAGGAAGGGAGGAGGGCTCGGCTGGGGTTCCGGTGGTCGGGGAAAGGCTCGCCCCAAGCACGCGTTATATACGCGGGGGAAAGAGGTCGCCGTGCACCTGCCCACCAACCTCCGGCACGCGCATACCAGTTGGTCTCTAGCCACCCTCTAGCCTCACCGCACACAGCCCAACAGCCATCTCCAAGGCAAGAGCCAATGGCTCCCCACACCAACCACCAGCCACAACAATCAGTCCATAAGCACGGGCCCCACGTGGACCCCACGTCCGGGCCCCACACGCATAATGCTACAATGCACAGTGCCAACCACTCACAGGGATACGTAAATCGAAGTCGATCCACGAGACTCAAGCCTAAAAGTACAAAACCACACAACGAACCTCGAAACAGTAACACCCATCTAGAAATAAAATTCATTAAAAATGTAAATAATTACAAAATAAATTTTACAAGTGTTACAAAAATCCTCTTATTGTTCTCACAAAATGCATACATCACTTGCAAAAATTGTTTGTGCTACTTTTAGCATTCATAGCTAGTTTAACTTCACTTCGCTACAGTACATGTAAAATTGGCTTCATGTATCTATTTTTGAAAATTGATACATGGCACAGTGTTCTTGAAGCTTCATTAGCCAAGTATGCTAATCATTGGTTTTTGCATTGAAGAATTACTCAAATAAATTTTCTTTCTATTTGGTTTTTCAAGTTCATAATGTTTATCTACCCAACTGCCCACCCAATTCGTGGGTATGCTTGTGTAAGCATACATGTGTACGCTTGTAAATTTAATTAATTTTGCTTAGACAAAATGTTTATTGTTTGAAAGTAATTTTTTGTATGACATTAGGACAACAAATGTGACTTTTTTGAATGAGATGATAGTGAAGGAGATTACATTATTGAATTGAAATTTAAGGATAGTCACAACTTTCATGATGAAATTGAATTTGATAAGCGTACACCATATTTGAGTGATAAAAATAAATATTTTGAGAAATGGTATAAAAAAGGTAGTCGCGGCTTTTGTGATGAAATGGTTGAAAGTGAGGGAACTATCTGGAATTGGTTTGAGAAAAGCTTCTTCTTTAACTTTGTGAAAACTTCTCATTTAAGATATTTGAGTGACTACCTACATCACTAACAAAAATCCTGTGATTGTTCCAACAACATAGAAATTATGTGAAAGAATGTATTTTCCAATTGGAAGCCTGTATTTTCCAAAGGATGCAAGGTTGAAATTTAGTAACAAAACAGACTGCAAAGTAGACCGCAACATCTGAAATTTAGCATCTTCAGCAAAGGAGAACACAACATGAAAACAATATAGACATGCCAGTAACAACCAGCAAAACAAACAACATCAAGTTACCAACAGCAGCACAACATGGCAACATACATGTCAACATTTGATGAAACGGTAGTGCAACACACGAAACCAACATCACAAAATTCAATCAGAAACCTCTTCGAAGAAATAGAAATAAACTGGAGGCACATTAAGATACTAGCATCAGCAAGTTGAGTAGAGAGCCTGGAGTAACAATTAGCACTGCCATGAAGACAACTATCCTTCAATCCCATCTAGGAAATCATCATTGATCATATCTCCATGAGTGGTTCTTCTTGCTTAGTCACAGTTGTGTTTGCAACAGGACGGTCTTGTGGAGCAAGAGGGGTGTAAGCTGCATTTAGATCGATGATGTTGTCTCCCTCTTGCATGGGAATGATGGTGATAGATGCTTCCTTGAAGAGCTTCATTTCTTCATATTAATGGAAGTAATTGAGTCCTTACTTGCAAAAACTCTTCTTCTGCAGCACAAGCGTTAAGTCTGAAATTGCATCTCATCCTATGCAAAAGTTAATTCATCTTGTGCATAAACATTCATATAAACACTTCGACAGAAAATTAAACTCCTGGCATTCATAAACATTATAACATTCTTCTTGTACATAAACAATTTGACATTCATAAACATTCTGACATTTATCCTGTGTATAAACTTTCATAAACATTTTGACAGAAAATAAACATTCAGATAGTAAATTAAGTTCCTGTCGGTAACATTCATAAGTAAGCCTTCATAAACTAGTGTTTGGAAAATAAAAAACGATAAGTTCAGCAAGAGAAAAAAAGAAGATAAGTTCAGAAATATATCATACGCCATTTGTCTACCTTCATCATCAACACTACAAACTCATTAAATATATCATTTGAAGAACATACTCATTTTCTCTAATTTCTTTAATATCCACCTTTTCTTGCTTTCTAGATCTAGAAGTGCACAAAATAATTATTTTATGGATTACTTTTCAAGTTAATGGAAGTCTCATTTAACAGGGCAATATAATTTATAATATCACATTTACCTATTTCTTCTTCCATGTTGTAATCATGTGGCATTTCTTCTCGTTATAAAATGAAGTTAAGAAGTCAAAAATAAATAGAAAGGGACCCATAAGGATGCAAAATGAAGTGTACATCGCAATTACATTGACCTCCAAAGTTGGTGGGAAATGTTAAGAATTGAAACCATGATGTTTAATTTTTTTTCTTACATATACATGGCGAAGCCTTGAATGTCTAGTAACAGATGTAAAACAAATCCTTATTATCCAAACTACACTTTTATTTGCTTATTTGCTTACCCTCCAAAATTCAAATAACAGTTTTACAGGCATATAAAAAGTCAATTCAAAGACCTTTTCAGGTGTATATGTCAGCAAAAATATTTTTTTCATAACCTATAATTTCCAAAATCTTGAATAATAATCTAATAAATCACGTAAAAGAATGTGGTGAGAAATTAAACGTGTTTTTTTTTTTCAACCACTACTTGTCGGTGGTTATTTACTAATCATCCATTATTTATTCAAGTACCTACTTATTTCACCCTTTTTTTTTTTTTTTGAAAGATACTTATTGAGTTATTTCACATGTTTTACTCGCAAGTCGCAAGGTGAGTGCCAGAGTGGTCATTTAACAAAGCCATTAGCATTCTATTAAATTGCACTGATCACCGCTAACACCCATCCCACATTGCCACTCACAGTCCCGAGTTCAACCTCGCTCAACCTCGCTTCTCCCCAAGCTTACGACAACGTCCACCACCCACTTCTACTGGTGTGCTGTCGTCCTCAAGCCACCCAACACTCTTCCCCCCATTTCTTTACTCTTCACCTTTTCCTGAAAACCCATCTCCACCCCCATCCCATCATCTCCAACTCCCCTCTCCTCTTCTCTGTTGGATCTGAGACACCATCTGCAATGGCCTCCAAGCTCGTCATCGGCGTCGTCTTCGTCTTCGACCTCATCGCCTTCGGCCTCGCCGTCGCTGCCGAGCAAAGGCGCAGCACTGTAGCCACAAAACGACCACTACTTCTCTGTTCTCCTTCTTCGTTCGCTGTTGTGGATCTTCTGTGACCGATTTGTGTTTTTGCAGGCGAAGGTGGTGCCAGACTCGCAGAAGAACTACACCTACTGCGTGTACGACTCGGATATTGCCACCGGGTTCGGCGTCGGGGCCTTCTTGTTCCTCATGGCGAGCCAGATCCTGATCCTCGCCGTCAGCAAGTGCTTCTGCTGTGGCCGCGCTCTCCGCCCCGGAGGCCCTCGTGCCTGCGCCCTCATCCTCTTCCTCCTCTCCTGGTACCAAAAAAACAAACACAAACAAACAAACACCCTAGACGAGAGAGAGAGAGAAGGGGGGGTGTGGAATTCTCTGCAAATTTTATTGTAATAAGTAAGAAATGGAAAATGGAATGTAGTAGCAGTAGTTTGTCAAAAAGCAAAAGCCCCTAAACCTTGAAATCTACAAAATCTCACTCTTCTGTGCTTAGATCTCACACCAAAACCCCGAGATCAAGAGGACTACCGTACTCACCAGAATGCTACGTAATCCATTTTTTGTTTCTTTGGACCATACTAATGCAGTTGAATTGGATTGAATTTGACTCAGGTGTCAGAAATCGGAACAAGAACGTTCAATGAATCGGTTTTTTAATTTTTCCTTGATGTCTCTTTCAGGATAACGTTCATCGTAGCGGAGGCGTGCCTCCTGGCGGGGTCGGTGAGGAACGCCTACCACACGAGGTACAGGACCATCTGGAGCGTGGAGGCGCCGTCGTGCGAGACGGTCAGGAAGGGCGTGTTCGCCGCCGGGGCCGCGTTCGTGTTCTTCACCGCCATCCTCACGGAGCTCTACTACGTCTTCTTCTCCAAGGCCAACGACGCCGGCGGCGCCCACTACGGGCAGACGCCCGGCGTCGGGATGGCTTCCTTCCGTTGAGAGTAAGGATCTGACGGCTGAGATTTGGTTTGGATCGATCACCATTTTCCTTGTTTTCTTTATCGTATTGTATCATCATCGTCATTACCTTTGGTGCCATCGCTGGTTTCTTGTTGGTATTGAATACGTAGGACGAAGTATTACTTTTGTAATAGATTATTAGACGAAATGGTGGGTTTTTTGTGGGGAAATAGATGTTGGAGGTGGTGATGTTATGACATGAGATTTATGATAACTTACCATTTATTGGGTAATGTGTGGCCCAATGTCGGTGTCTGCCTGTGTATTGTCTGTATGTTCAGGGCTCGCTTGTGTGATCTGTCGGTGGAACTTGACAATCTAGATGTGGACCTGTAGGAGGATCATGAAATTCTTTTTATTATTACATTTTTTTCTTTAAAAGTCCATCTGGCCAGATTTCATCTAGGAATGCAAGGTAAACGGTTGTCAAGGACTTTAACGTTTTATGTTACATATTTGTCCTTTGTTTGAATACTACTAACTATCCACTATTTATGAACACAGTTATAGATAGGGGTGTGAATAGACATGGAAAGGACCGACTCCGGCCCACAAAACAGTCGACCCGGTTGGGCCCGGGCCTGGCCTGTCCAGACCGGGCCGGTCGCAACAGGCCATGGGCCCGGCACGGCCCATGGCCCGCATCCGGGCCGATCCGGTCCGGGTCGGGCTGGGCCGGTCCGGGCCCACAGGCCGACGACCATTTCCCACGCACAACGCAGGTCGGGCCGGACTGGGCCTATCCGACGGGCCCCCGCGGGCTAGCCAGTCTGGCCCGGCATGAGTCGGACCGGGCTCGGGTCGGACCGGGCGGGCCTGGGCCGGCGCGACCCGTTTTCCATGTCTAGGTGTGAAATTATAAAATTCACTTTGTATTGTTGAATTTCCATGTGTAAAGGAGTTTGACAAATTGAAATTTTATCTAAAGAAAATATCTGACAAAATTTGGAACAAATACATATTTTCGTACAATTTTTATACAGTGCATGTGTTTCGTACAATATCTGACAAAATTTGGAAAATATCTGACGTTAACTTCTCTCTGTCTTAATTGTTTTACCCTCCTATATGATACAATAATATATGCCCTAATCCCTTTGAAACCCTAGCGATTCTCTCCTCATTTTCGTTGTCTCTCGAAACTCATCCCTAAAGAAACTCTTTTCGGGGAGAATGAGGACCTACTTGAAAGAGGAAGATTGGAAGATTGTAGGAAGAGCATGATCGAAGAAGAACATGACGCCTAGAAGTCCTCAAGAAGGAAAATTCCTCACCACAAAGCTCAAAGAAAGGAGGGGTTTGTGTAGCTTATCTTATGGAAGAAGAGGAAAAGAGAGATGGGAAGAGAAAAAGAGGTCTTCCAAAGGTTTTGTTAGAAATGGAAAAGGAAAACAAGGGACAAGGATAAAATAGTTCAGATTCTTTGTAAACATCCAAATGAATCATATATGAGAATTTTCCAATAAGAGCTCAAATTATTTCGAGATCTTCTATTTCAAACCTCTTTCCATGGTACCTATAAGCTTGGAGCAATCACAGACGTCAGAAAATCAAGTAGTAGCTCCTGGTCCATATTACTTATATTCTTCAGACAATCTAGGTACTCCTTTAGTCTCCAAGACTTTATTTGGAGATAATTTTGCATCTTAGAGTAGTGCAATGAGGATTGAACTCAAAACAAAAAACAAAATGGGATTTCTGGGTGGATCCCTCAAACACCTTGATAATGAGATAATCTTTGGGTTAGATTGAAGCTTTCTAGTATCATGTCTTTTGATTATGCTTTTGATGCCTAGAATAATTTGTAAGAGCATTTCTCTCAGAAAAATACACCTAGAGTTTATCAAATCAAAAAGGTCATTTCAAATTTTAATCAAGAAGGAAAATCTATAACTTCTTACTGTACACAACCGAAAGGTGTATGGGATGAGCTTAGTAGTTTAAATTCGTCACCTACTTGTAGTTATGGAGCCTCAAAGGCTATGGTTGAGAGAGAACAAGAAGATAAGTTGCTGCAATTTTTAGTACATATGAATGAATTGTTTGCAACTATCAAAGGATAGATTCTTGCAATTAGTTCACTTCCCAACATCAACAAAGCTTATTCACTAGTGTTACTGGAAGAGAAATCGAAAGAGGTTTGTGCTACAACTCAACTAAATGAAGTTATTGCTATGGCTACAAGTAAAGGACAATACTGGTACAATTAAGGGAAGAATAGAAATTTCCAACAAGGAAAAGGAAAGAAATTATGTCCAATTTGCAAAAAGCCAAGGCACACTTGAAAAGTGTCATTGGTTGATTGACTTTCCACTTGGACACAGTTGAAATTTCCAACAAGGAAAAGGACAATACCAGTACAATTAAGGGAGGAATGGAAATTTCCAACAAGGAAAAGAAAAGAAATTATGTCCAATTTGCAAAAAACCAAGACACACAGTTGAAAAGTGTAACTGGTTGATTGGCTTTCCACTTGGA
Organism: Posidonia australis; assembly: GCA_024699735.1. Taxonomy (NCBI): domain Eukaryota; kingdom Viridiplantae; phylum Streptophyta; class Magnoliopsida; order Alismatales; family Posidoniaceae; genus Posidonia; species Posidonia australis. The sequence continues at coordinate 6,931 of JAMKQA010249712.1, read as the reverse complement.
CACAAGCTTCACAACAAATATATTCCTTCTAATATCAATAAGGGATTTAGATCTACAAATAAACCTAAGGCAAATGATCTTGGAAACATGTCTATTGAGATACCATGGTTTACAATTAAGCAATATAGACAAATTCTAACATTGCTGAATGGTTGCAGCAAGTCATGTTTTGCCACTGCTAATATGGCAGGTAAAATGGCTTTTTATTCTATTCTTTTTAAAGAAGATATTTGGATCATTGATATAGGAGCTTCAGATTATATGACTTCCAATAAAAACTTTCTTACTTCAACCAAACCATTCCATAAACCTTTTTAAGTTAACCTTCCTAATGACAATTTAGTAGATGTGACAACTATAGGAAATTTTTGTCTTTCTGATCACCTAAAGTTACTTGATGTTTTTTATATTCCATCCTTTAAAGTCAACCTTTTGTTAGCTAGCGAGATAACAAAAACTCTCATATGCTTAGTACATTTTTTTTTCCTAATTTTTGCATCTTCGAGGACCTTGCCATGAGGAAGATGATTGGCTTAGATAGAGAACAAAGTGGTGTATACATAATGTGTCCAAAAAACAATCATTCTCTACCTACTATTATCAACTTTTGTTTTGTGGTTACTACAGAGACTTGTCACAAGAGATTAGGTCATCCTTCAATCAATAAGTTGCAACATTTAACTTCACTCTCACCAGAGTTTACAAAAGTAGCAAGTAACAATTGTGAATCATGTAGTTTAGCTAAACAAGCTAGACTTTCCTTTCCTGTAAGCAATACATTAGCTATTGAAAAGTTTCACTTGGTTGATAGTGATATTTGGGGGAGGTTTCATACTCCTCCTTCATCAGGAGTCAATTATTTCCTTACTCAAGTTGATGAATTTAGTAGGTGTACCTGGGACTACATGATGAAACATAAATCTAAAATCTTGTCTTTCTTGAAACATTTCTTCACATTGTCAATGTTTAGTTTGATGTCGCTGTCAAGGAATTGACAAGTGATAATGGTGTTGAATTCGTATCTAAAGAAACTCAATCCCTTTTTGCTTCTCAAGGTGTTTTACATTTTCATGGTTGTCCCTACACACCTCAACAAAATGCTATTGAAGAAAGGAAGCATTGACATATCCTAGATATAGCAAGGTCATTGAGAATTCAAGAAGATTTTCCTATTAAATTTTGGGAAGAGTGTGTCTTAACTGTTGTATATCTTATCTGCAAAATACCAAGCTTAGTATTATCTAGTAGGATTTCCTATTCCATTTTTTTTAGTAAACCTCCCAATTATGAATTCCTAAAAGTATTTGGTTGTCTTTGTTATGCCACAAACCTTAAATCATCTTGTAAATTTGATGATAGAGTACATAAATGTGTTTTCTTGGGATATGCATTGGGACAAAAAGGATATAAGTTACTTAATCTACTGACAAATAAGATTTTTGTTAGTAGAGATGTTGTATTCTTTGAGCACATTTCTCCTTTCAAAACATTTACTTTTGAATCTACTTGCACACAATCAGTATTACTTGTCAGTTCAAAGTTTGATGATATACCTATGAGTCTTGAAATGTTTCAATCAACTGATGGTAATTCTACCTCAATTTCACAAAACGATGTTCAATCATTTGATATTTCTTCTTCAAGAGAAGCTATCAATACTAAGCATCTAAGTTTCAATCATTTGATCCTCCTACTCAAGCAACTGCAGTAAAACTTGGTTGGCATTTGCAACAAATGTATGTCACCAATGCTTTTTTGTATGGTGATTTACATGAAGAAGTCTACATGAGTAAGCCTGCTGGTTTTAGTTGACAGGGGGAGAGTACATGTAATAAGGTTTGTCGAGTAAACAAGTTTTTGTATGGCTTGGAGTAGGCTTCTTGTAATTGGTTTGCAAAGTTGTTTGATTCTCTTATTACAGCTAGTTTTACTCAGTCTAGATCAGATTATTCCTTGTTTACACAAAAGGAAGGAACATCACATACAGTCATTTTAGTGTATGTTGATGATTTAATGATTGCTGGCAATGACATGTATGCTATTGATAAGTTGAAGTCTTTTTTACAAACACAGTTTCATATTAAAGATCTTGGCAAGTAAAAATATTTCATGGGTCTTGTGATTATTAAACACAGACATGGAATTAATGTTTCGTAGAGGAAGTATGTCTTGGACATGCTTAAGGAAGCAAGTTTGTTGGGTGCTAAGCCAATAAAGATTCCAATAAGTAGACATTTGTAGATGAAGTATGATAAAGAAAATGTATTGAAAAATCCCATCAAATACAGAAGATTAGTTGACAAGCTAATTTATTTGACCATCACAAGGCCAAAGATTTCATTGTTGTAAACCAATTAAGCCAATTCGTGAGTGATCCATATAAAGAACATTGTGAAGTTGCTTTACAAGTCTTAAAATACTTGAAGGATTCACCTGCTCTTGGCATTTTCTTTAATAGCAACGACTCTTTTTACTTGCAATGCTTTTCTGACGTAGATTGGGGCAATTGTCCAACAACTCGGAGGTCTACCACAAGGTTTACTATCTATTTGGGAGGATCCTTGATAAGTTGGAAGACAAAGAAACAACATATTGCTCAAGATCCTCAACTAAAGCTGAGTATAGATCCAAGGTAATAGCTATTTGTGAGCTACCATGGATTATTTACTTTCTTGTTGACTTGGGAATACAGTTTTCTTTGCCAGCAGATCTTTATTGTGATAAAAAAAAGTAACAATACACATAGCGACGAATCCAATTTATCATGAAAGAACTAAACATATTAAGCTAGACTACCATGTTATCAGGGACAATATTCAACAAGGATTAATCAAAACATTGTTTATTCAGAGCTCAAAACAAGTAGCAAACTTTTTATAATTCCCTAGCGCTACACAACAGTACAGAACTACCTAATAACCAATAAAATACAATTTAATAGAAATGGACGATTAAATAATTAACAATTGACTACTCAGACCTGTGTGCGGCAAATGTGGCTCAGAAAGCTGCACCAAAATGGCACTACACCTCCAACTAACTACCTGAGGCAAACAAATAAAAACTACACGAGAGTGATGTCAATGTTATCCAGTACACATCCCAAACTGAAAATAGTAGAAAAACCTTATGCAACTACAAAAGTGTGAGGAAAACACAACACCGAAAAGCCAATAGATTTAATAGAGAATTATTTATAAAACATGCTCTTTTTCAAAACTTTCTTTTCTTTTCTCTTTTCAAATTTCATGCACATTTGCAAATACTTTATGCATTTTGGGAAATCATTTCCATCCAAAGTCCAGCCCAAAACACAATTGCATTCATATTTCAAATCACAATAAAACCATAGCTATAAACTAGCTCAAATCTCAATCCATATCCAAAACCTATTGTATCACCTTGGCGACAAGCAGTTGGCGAGGCTCTATCCTCGTCAACATTGCAGTGCCACTATAAACTACCCAGTACAAGAGTTCAACCATCCTGGCCGCAGCCTCAAAGTAGTGTATCCTCTCTGGTACAAGTATGGGGTGTGCCTTCACGACGCCCCTAGTGTCCGAGCACTTGGGGACTCTAACCTCAGACCTGACCAACACCGATACTCAGGGTAGTCTAGGTCTTCCGTACCCTGGGTCCTACAGTACTACCACAGTCTCGAGGCCCCTACCTCGGACCAAAACTCGACAACCACGAGCAAGGACACTTCGTCGACATCTCTAAAGGTCTCACTACCCCTACCGGTAAGTCCTGGCCTAAATGTGGTTCCTACAAATTTCGAAATTCTCTTTTAAAACCATATGCAACTTCCTTTTCAAATCACTTTTCAAAATCATTTTTCATTCACAAAATCATTTATAAATCGTAAAACATCATTATTCACATTACTCATTTATAGTCCTCAAAACCCTTGATTCACTCCTTTTGTGGGTCCACAATCATTTAGTAGGCATTTCCCACTTATCTTAGGAAATCCTCCATTCTCATTTATTTTCGCATATTTCATGCATTTCATATTTAACATTTTATGGAATCATCATTAAAACATAATTTTTACATAAACCATCTCATGAGTCATTTCTATGCATTTAATACATTTATCATGCGTTTTAGTCATTTATGGGTCCACTTGTATTAATAGGATTTATTCACTTTTTTAATCAAAACACAGTTACTGAAAATAGGGTCTAAATTACTGGAAAATGTCTGATTTGCCAGTAAAATTGCCACCTGGATTCGCTAGCCATTTTCGTCAGTGAGATCTACCACTGATTTTTGTCAAGAGAATCTGCCAGTGATTCTCACCTGACCCTTAAACAGAAAACTCAGAAAACCAGACATGCCGAACCCATTAATTGTAAACCCAAATATATATATAAAAGCCTCTAAAACTCGTAAAAACACATTCCATACATCTAGGACATGCAAATACACATCACAGAGGATCCACAACATATTTTCAACATGGATTTGTCATGAAGATCATTTAATTCTATTTATCAATCTTATTTCTAAATAAATCATGATATTCACCATAAATCCCTAAAAATCTCTGTATAATTATGTAAAAAATCAATTTTCATGCATTAATCAATCATGATATTTTCATGCAATTCTCACCGCTAATCCTCGCCACCAATTCTTGTCATCTATTCTCACCACAAATTCTTGCCTACTATATTCGCTAGACCCTTATTTCAAGGGACCAAAGAGAAAACAAGAGCTCCAACCACACAAATCATTCATAAACACTACTTAAACACAAGCACACATTTTCATATCACAAGGAAAATTAAATTCTAGAGCACCATCACTGATATTCATTATCATCATCGAAATACATGGTCTTTGGTACAAGCCTGGATGTTACACTTGTTCACCAAACCAGTTGACAAAGTTACATTTAGGTTGTTAGTAGACAAGTTGGCCATTTAGAATGTATACGTGCCAACTTAAGGGGAGTGTTAAGACTTAATTAGATTGTATTTAGCTTCTATAATTGTGTAATTAATTCAGGTGAGTTTGTTGTAACTAACTCACACGTATCACATGTACATTAGATGTAATTGAATTCACTAATATAAATATGAGAAACAAGAGGGTAAAGGATCCATCTCGATCTTCTCCTACTTCTTCCTCTTTGCTACTTCTCTTAATCTCTCTGTGTTCTTTGACATCTCCTCTGCCTCGTCAACATATTCCAAGATGATCAAGAAAACCCTTTCTAGATCAAACCAGTGAAAATTGATTTGGTTAATTGATTTGATCCCAATCATTAAATGCCATACTACCTCTCAACCCCTTTTCTTTCGATTCTACCCTTGGATCCAACTTTTGTTTACGTAGTGCCAAACACTGATGTCCTTATGATCCAAATATAATTTTATCCATATTAAGCACAAATTCTATGCATGTGCACCAAGAGTTCTATCATGTTCATTGACGGATTTTAGAAATCAAAACTTATTTTGCTTGGACCCCCATCAAAGGTCACTGCAACATGCCTTGAGCATCATTCAAACACAAGTGATGCTTCTTGTCACACATGAAGGAAACATCCATTAGACATAGTGGCAGATCTAGGAATTTTTTTAAGATAGGGTACAATTATACAGATAACAAATTTTTCAAAATAAATATAATAAAATATTAAATTTTAAATATTATTAAAATATCATTACTTGAATCATAGAGTTCCTCGACGTAGACACATCTGCCGAATAAGTGGCTTACTGCCTACAGCAAACACCATCCTTCCGTAACCTCAAAATGGAGATGTCTTGTCAGCCCTGAGCATCGGTCTCGGTTCCTTTCGTCCCTAGACCTCGCTCAGGGAGGGGCATCTGTAGACACCCTGATTTTGAGGTGACCCAAAGATGAGTTTTTTCCATATGTTGCCTTGGGTATGACCCTTGAACCAACCTTAAACCCGTAGCAAGTTTGCAGCTCAGTTAGAAAACCAAACCAATAGGGGAGAACACTTAGCTAGCACACCAACCTAGCACACATAGCTAGCACACCTACCTGGCACATTTAGCTAGCACAACTACCTAGCACACTTAGCTAGCACACATACCTGGCACACCTAGCTAGCACACCTACCTGGCACACATAGGTGGCGCACATAGCTGGCGCACCAACCTGGTGCACAGTCACTTCGCAGGCTACGACTACTGGCTTTCCACCTCCCTTGGCTGTTACCTTTGCAGCGAATGTGCCGTAGAATATTCCAGGCTTTTCGTCTACAAGGCTCTCCATATCCCCATGAGTTAGCCTTGAGGAGATCCCTATAAATAGAGGTCCATAGGCAACCATGAGAGGGGCACTTTCCTAAGATAAAAATCTGAGTGATCCTGTGCATTCAACAACCAGCAACCCTTTCCAGCCGCATTTGCTCGAGCTCCAAAGCATCTCTTTCTATCCCATAGTGGTCCTGGTTATCCCAAGGCAGCGTGGTCTCATCTTGGGTCTGTTTTATTCGGAAGGAACATACCAGAAACAAGGTAGGAGCTTAACACTTACTCTGTTTGAGTTCAGTTTTTGCACAGACAGTATGCTTTAATCAATCTGAATGCATGGATGTTTCATGATGCAAATGTTTATATCTTTCGAGATGTTCTGATTGTTTACATGATTCTTGCTTTCATCATGTAATCTGCATCTTGGTTTCTTAGTTTTCTTCTTTATTTCCATGTCTAGAAATGCATGAATCTTGGATAAGCATGCATTATGTTTTTCTCTGTTTTTTGGCTGAAATGCATGCATCTTGAATAAACATGACAATAATATGCAACCAACAGATAATTTTGTGATTCATTCTTAATGCATGACTGTTTTTGCACTCTGTTTCATCTTTAGTTTTGTATAATTCAGTCAAGATTCTGGTTTATATTATGTGCTGGATAATATCATATATCTGATTTGCATGACT
>JAMKQA010249711.1:0-17866 GCA_024699735.1 Posidonia australis | reverse complement strand
ACAACAGATTATCCATTAATAAACCATTAAGCACAAAATCACAAATAATACATGGTTTATTAAATACAAAGGATAATCGGGCCCAGATGTTACAGATTCAGTTCTAGACTTAACAGTAGGGAAGATCAAAAGGTATTTACCCAGGGAAGTGGCCTGTACGACAATATCAGAGCCTCCTGTCCAACAAGTCTGGACATGATTGGATAACATCTCCAGAGAGAGGTTAGAATTGTGTGCCGTCACTAATGCACTACGGGAGAGCAACAGGTAGTTTTCGCACATAGCATCGTTCAGAGGTAGTATAGATGGGTTCTGAGAGGAGTAACCTTGTGATGTCATGGCTACAGGGGAGGTAGAAGGTTCTTGCAAATATTGGCTTACTGCAGCCGAGTGAGTGGGAGATCGACATCTGAAACAAGAACCAGCATACCTACAGGCAGCTCTCGTATGACCTTTGAGTCCACACTTAAAGCATCTATCAATTTTTCTACAGAACCTTACCAGTGGTGGGATGATTTTTGTCCTGGTAACCACATTCCAGCCAGCCCCAGGGAGATCGGTCGGGAAGTAGGAGCTTACTTCCACGGGAGAGGCAGCCGTAGTACGAGAGGGAGGGAAAGGATTTGTAGGAGAGGAGAGGGCCGCAAATCTCAAGCCAAAGATGCTAGGGATATCCTCAGCACGAGAAGAACCTGCACAGGCGTTTCGAATTCCTGGAATGGAGGTGCAGGGAGTGGAGCAGGAAGCACGCAAGGTTCTGGATGAGTCAGGGCCAGAGTTTCATCCGCCACAGAGGGAAGAGTGGCGGGAGAAGGACAAGCAGGAGCAACTTCCGTAGCCATCAGTGTCAGAGACAATCTCCATGTCAGAGATACCATCCCTCTTCAAAGACGAAGTGAATCTCTCAGAATCCGAGTGATAATCAACATAATGTTGATCTAGGGGGGAAATAAGAGTCTAAAGAAGGGTCTGGCAGAGATAAAGGAGCATAAGACGATTTACTAAAGATTAATTCGTCAACAGGATTTAAAACCACACTCAGCGAGGTCCTAGGGGGAGTCAAACAGTGCGCAACTCGGGACGAGTCACAATAAATGAGATGCGAAGGAGGGCGGCTAACTTGTCGTGGAGAAGTGTAGCTGTCAGGAGATAGCTGAGCGCACGCAACCTCCACCACTGGCTCAAGGGTGGTCTCACATTGTTCGAGGAAGGTTTTATCGCCAGCATAGAGATTGTTGCTGGGGAGAGAAGGGAAAGGAATCAACGGTGGATGATACGCTGTGTAGTTCCACACAGTGGGTAGGGGCAGGTTAGGGAACTGCTGCGAAGCCACATCGGGACCCCGCCACCTCTCACTGCCAGAGAGAATACTCCAACTAGGACCGAGCAGTGGCCTTTTCTCCGTGAGAGAAGTTGAGGGAGGAAGTTCCCCCAAACCACAATCCAACAAATTTCCACCAGAGAGAGTGTGTGTGTCTCTGGAGAGGGATTTAATTTGGATAACCCTAGAATATATATCATACGCATGCTTAGATTTACATTGATAATGCCAGGAGATATGAGGAATAGAAACCGAGCAAGCTACAGCATTATCCTTAGAAATATAGTAAGAGTGCAAATTGTTAAACAATCCAGAAGCAATATTCCACGAGCAATAATAAGAATCCATCACGAAATTATAGCGATTATAGCAGGAGGAAATAAGAGGAGGAAAAAAGCCCGCGGAAATGTACATTAGCAGAAATCTTCCCGATTTGCACCAAGCAAATCTAGATCCAGTCGACAGGAGAGGGGGAAACCAAGGAGACAGGTAAAGCAGGGGATCTAGCTGAGGAAACTGGTCCGAGCCCTAGAGAGGCGAGTGGTTTCTTGCCGGGGCTGCATACCTGACCGCGAGGCTTCCACCTGCGTCGCTTGTGAGGACGCCCAGAGGATCGTCTACCCAGAGGTCGAGTAGAAACAGGGGAGTCCTCCGCGAAGAGACTGCATTTGAAGCCCTCCCAGTCAAAGTGAGTGGCTTGCCGGAGCATCGCCGCCTCTCTGAGGCAGCCAGAGCTGAGCAGCCGCGCACTGCGGCAGCACATGGCGCAGAGTTGCAGAGTAGAGCTAGGGTTTTACTTTTTCGCCAAAGCAGAGTCGCGTGTTGTGACAAATTTTGTCCTAGGGGAGACTTGATATTGGGTCAATTGTATATACCAGTTATAAAATTCCATACTCGTGAGGAGTGACTGGAAGATCTAACGTGGAAGCTTGTTAAACCAATTTGAAAGTGACTTTCAAATTTTATTCGGTTTTTTGGTTACATGCCCTTGAAAGTGGCCTATTTGCATATATAACCTCTCAAAGAGTCCATTTACTCATGTAACCTCAAGAAGCTTGCATGTCTTCACCGTTATCTTCCTTCACTAATTCAAGTTAGGCCCATTAACCTTAGTGTGGAATTACTACCCTATGCCAAGGATAATCCACACTAAAAATTAGAAATACTTAATTGAATCTAGATCCCTATCCTTTCTTCTCCCCTTCAAAATTCTAAACCCCTCCATCTCCTTTCTTAAATCTAATTTAAGTTTGTAAGGGCATGTAAGTATTAAGAGAGTAATTAATTGTTGTAATTATAATTAATATGAGTGTTTAGCTTATACTTGTGTTGACATTCAAAAAATGATGTTTGCAGTCACTTGGTCTAGTGATGAAGCTTGTTTGTGGTTGTACGAGAGATTGGGAGTTCGATTCCCGACCAACCAATTGATGTAATATATATGATGTCTGTGGAAGTCAAATTCCCGACCTCTCGTACAACCATAAAGAGACTTCACTACTAGACCAAGTTACTGTAGACAATAATTCATTAATTTTTTCATTATATACTTTTTAAATTCGCAAGCTGATGTCACTACGGTTTGATTAAAACCAGTTCCCATCATTTCAATTTTTAAAACCATTATCTGATGGTGACCTGACTCTCTGTGATACCTTTGGTCCAGAATTACCTCTAGATCCTTATCATTTCAACACTAATAAGACTACTAATTGAAGGAACCATGGACAGATCTATGTTCGTGTTTTATTTGAATTACAAAATGTCATGTTCAAGTTCGAACAAAGTTAGAAAAAAAATTAGGTTTGCCATCGATTCATGTGAAATTTGAACGTTCGAGTTAGATTTGAAAATATTTTTTGTGTATTTTAAAATGCATTTTTTATGTGTTTTACATGTACATGTAAAGTTCAATTTTTTTATAATACTCTTTATATAATATATTTTATAAATTACATAATTATATTTTAAATCATGTAAAATCATTTCATATGTTCTTCAATGTACATATGCATAGGAACTTATCTAGCACGGTTTTGTTTAAGTTATGCAAGACCTTGAGGACTTTCAAAGAATTGAGAAAAAGAAGGTGGAAGGAAGAACAAAAAAGACAAAAAGATTTAAAATAAGCGAAAGATATATCTATATATTTGAAACAAGAAAGATAATTTAAAGAAATATTTCATCAAAGATGCGAATTCGCATTTAAATAGTTAAATACAATTTATAACATTCAAAAGCACTTCAAAAAGGAAAATAAAATGAAAGACATTTGAAAATGCAAAATTTCCTCCTATATAATCTATTTTTGCACCTTCCAGCCACCTATTCATGGTATTGTTATAAAGACTATTGTTTGTTCAAGACGTTGTGATCTTTTTAAATTGGTATTTTGAATATAGATATTTTAATGTATTTGTTTCTGAACAAGATAGACTCTTGTAAGTCTATAAAAAGACATATTTGTGGAGAGAAGGCATCTCCTTCCCATTGGCTGTAATTCCGAAACTCTTTGTTTTTATTTCTGGTTTTAAGAGCAACAAGGAGTTCTTCTTCTGTCATTTTCAAGTTCAATTAATAAAAGATCTATTTTTATTTTAACCTTATCGTCTCCACATGCTTATTTGATTTATTGCATATTTCTTTTCATTATTATATTAGGCTAAATCACTTTATGCATATAGGATTCTTGAAATAAGATCTACGATATGATTCTAATATTTAATCTTGTATCGTCTTCTATACTTCATAATTATTGTCTCTTTCTTATTCTCTACTTTTACAATTATATTTTGATTTATTATTATTAATCACATATTTTCATAGTCTATACTTAATGATTGTTGCATAGAAATAAGAAATGTTTCATACATCTTATTATCTTGTTATATTAATATGGTAACAAGCATCTTGATAAATTATTATAGAATCATGTTAAATCTTGTTATTGCATAGTAGATGTTTCATCTTCAGGTATTATTCTTATTTAATAATAATCCTTGATAATTAAAATAAGTTGCACAAGATGAGACGAATAGCTATTTTCATGTTCTAATACAATCTAATAGATAGAAATCTTAGATTTGCATTTTACTATTGATATTCTCTTTGTGATTCTTTCTTCTTAATTAACTTTAGATATAATCCATCGTCATTTCTCTTAATTTTCTGATTTGCCTTTCATCATCAAAGTTTTGAAAATCATAAGACTCAATAGGATTAACCTGTACATGCATGTGTACTACATAGAATGCCATACACTTTGCGATATTTATAACTAAATATAAAAATTCACATCAAGTTTTTGACACCGTGGTCGGAAATCTTGTTGTATTTTTAGGATTTTGATTGTGATTATTTGGACTAGTTTTAATTTAAGTATATGTACTTGTCGTCGTGTTAAGTCTTGCATTAAAAGTTTGTCTTGAGTCATATTCGTAATGTAAGATTTTGATTTTGGATATTTGAGTTTGCAAGATATCACACAAAAGAAAAGAACATAAGATGAATTGAAAAAATTGGCATAGGTCGACTTATGAGAGGGCCAACCAGGCTAACCCTCCCACAAGTCAATGGGTCTCATCTACGTGGACCCCACCCACTTGTGAGAGGGTTGGCCTAGTTGACCCTCGCATTTATTTAAGGCTTCAGAAGAATTTTGAAGCATTTTGCTTCTACACAGGCAACTAGGAGGTGCTCCTAATTTTAGTGGATATTGTCAATTTTTACAGGTCGATTTGTTTTAACCTTTTCAATATATATTCATAGTTGAAAATTAACTTTCATAAGTCATCTCTAACAGGAATTGATGTGTCAGATAGTGTAATAATTAGGTCCTCACACATACTTGGGTGTAATAATGAAGTCTTACCCATCAAATATCTGGGATTACCTTTACATTTCAGGAAAGCCACTTACAAAGATTGGACCCCAGTAATAGAAAAAATCTCAAAAAAACTATCTCTTTGGAAAGCAAAATAATTGTCCTTAAGGGAAAGACTAACTCTTGTGAATACAGTTCTAACTGCCATTCCTACATACTACCTTTAAGTCCTACACCTCCCTACTAAGGTAGAAAAAGCCATTAATAAATTAAGATGCAGATTCCTTTGGAATTCTCACTCATCTTCCAGTACTGCCAGTCATTTGGTTAAATGGGTTTTCATTTGTAGACCAAAAACCCAAAAAGACTGAGGTATTATAAATATCAAACACTTCAACATGGCATTAAAATCTAAATTACTATGGTAGCTATTATCTGAATCCTACTCCTTGAAATGGATAGAGGTAATAAAAGCTAGATATTTGTCAAGAGTTGGGTCTGGTGCTCTCTTAAATATTTCAGCTGGTAGATCCTCCCCTTTGTGGCAAGAAATCAAAGGCTGTTTTGACATTGTCAATTGTTTCTCCTCATATCAAGTGAAAAATGGAATCAACACAATTTTCTGGGAAAATAGGTAGTGGAATGAGGAAAAACTTAGAGATACCTTGCCTGATTTATACAAGCTGGCAAAATTTAAGAAAGCCTCAATTAAAAAAATATTAGAGGTTTATAAAACAGACTTTGATTGGCTATTCAGTAGTGCCATGACATTTCCCAACTCTACTACTATTCAAAATCAGACTGAATGCTTAGTGGAAATGTTAAACAGCATTTAATTAATTCCTGAAGATGACACAATGAGTTGGAACCCAACAAAAGAAAATTTCTCAGTGAAGTCTTGCTATAAAATATTAAATGACGGAGGACTCAGATTTCAATTCTCTGAGGCCATTTGGAATATTTGGATCCCTATTAAAGTCAAGCTTTTTTCTTGGCTGGTCCACTACAATAGAATATTGACTAAGGACAATCTTTGCAAAAAAGGATGGTTTGGATCTGACTTATGCATATTTTGTAAGAGACATAAGGAAAACATTAATCATCTTTTCATTCATTGTTCATTTGTAAGCTCAGTATGGAAGGCTTTTATTCTTGGATCTATGTATCCAGCAATATTATCAATTGCAGATTTATTTACTCTACCACCTGCTTTGAAATTTGAAATTTCTCTGAAAAGCTCTTTCTCCTTCATTCAAGTTTTACTGTGGATCATTTGGAGGGAACGCAATAACAGAATATTCAGAGGAATATGCAAAAATCCCAATATACTTATAAATGATATCATCTCTTTGATTCAATGTTGGATAGATTGTCTGGGTACAGGTTTTGAAAAAGATGAATTCCTCTATTCTGTTTCAACATTTCAACAGAACAGAGAACTGGAGCAAGTGCCACCAACTCCAAATAATACCAGACCTGACATGGACAATCACCTGTCTACTCCTGCTTCCACTGAGGATGATATTCTACAATGATTAATATTCTGTTAATCAATTGAACTCAATGAGACTCTTTCTTTCATATTTTTTGGTAGCTAGTTGAACATTGGCAATTTTGTTCCGGAACATAAGGTTCCGCAAGACTTGTATTATGACATTATATGTACTTTTGCTTTACTCTTGGTGGTGGTTGCATAAGTGGTTATAGTAAGTAAATTTTATACTATTTTGGAAATAACTAGAGAGATTAAACAATCTTTTAACTCAATGTCTACATTATAAAGTCAAAAAGTGGATATTACATCAAGTTGTTCACGAAGGATTGAATTATTTTTCTAAGATATTGTTGGAATCTATGAATTAAGAGAATTTTATGAAAAAATGTGACGAAAAGGCTTGTGGATTTTTTAAAAAGATAACTAAGAAAATGGTTCGACGAGAAACCACTGATAATAATGTTACATCTTTTAAAGATAAACACATAATAGAAATATTCGTTATTAATCAAAATTAATAATTAAATATTAAAATTCACATCAATCTCTATCGTGACAAGCACATCAGAGCTGAGTAAATCTGGTTTGTTCTTTCTACCTCTGCACATCCAATGAGTGTGTTACCATTAGGGGTGGGTACGGTTCAGTTTGGTTCGATTTGAGACAAAACTACAAACCAAACTATATAATTCGATTTGAACAATTTTCAAACCGAACCAAACCATTTTATCTATTGAAACCGAACCATTCAAAATCGGTTTGGTTCGATTCGGTTTGTGGTTTAATCATTTGATAAAACATATAGAAAAAATATAAAATGTTGGTTCGGTTCGGTTTGTGGTTTAACCATTTGATAAAACATATAGAAAAAAATATAAAATGTTCTGGCTCACGATTCGGGGTTCTTGCGTCTCCTGTTAAGGTTTCTCCCCCTGTGTACACTACGGGCGGAACCTCCACTTCTTCTTCCTCCTGTGTGACTGTTGCTTCGCATTGCAGTCCCCCGTTCCTTGAAAGCTAGAGCGACAACTGGGAAGTAATATCTAGAAAGAAAGCTCGTCCCCCCTGGGATTCATCCATGGCTCCTCCCCAACCTTCTTCCTCAAACCCCGCTGGGCTTACACCGCAGAACCCAACGATGGTACCTCCATCTGAGGCTGTATGCAGTAGATTTCAATACCTCTCTCGCAGTGCTATTATCACTGCCCATTCTTCCAACCTTACTAAGGAAGCTTTGGAGGCACATATCTCGTCATATTGGGCTGATGCTTCCGACATTACTGTACAACCCTTTTCTCCGGGGAAGTTCCTACTTGTCTTTCCATCAGTAAAGTGCAGAAATGACTCTCTCCACATCCACGACTCTCTGCTTCAGAGGATCTCCGCATCCTTCATCCCCTGGACCCGTAATTCCAACGCAGTTGCTAGCCTAAGGGAAGGAGTCTAGATTCGACTCGAAGGGATCCCCCATCATCTCTAGAACGTGGATGTCTTCAGACATATGACTGCTAGCTTCGCTGATCTGTTGGAGGTAGATTTGTCCATTGATTCTGTGAAGACTTTGGGGTTCTCCAGAGTTAGAGTCAAACTCCACCCTGGTATGGAAATTCCTGAGTACAGGTTTTTTGCTTTTGGTAAAGTTATATATCCGATAAAATATAAACACAATTGGGATCTTTGCTCTAATGTTGATATTCCCCCCAAGCCTACTAATGTATGGCCACCCAAGTCTCATTCTGATTTCCCAAGTTCTAGTGCTTTGCACCCTGTTCGAAAGCCATTCAAGAATTATAAAGGTTGGAGGGGAAACAAAGGTAATAAAAACAATAAAACAAGAAAACTTGTCTGGACTAGGTCCATCAGTCCAAACCCAAAACCTGTCTCGAAGGCAGCAGGGATTCTACCCACCCCTCCCTCCTCTGTCCCAATGGAAAACCCACTTGCCATTTCACCAGTGGCTGCTCCTAAACCTAGCTATGAAGAAAAAGACACTACTAGGTAAAAGCCAGGAACCTCTCTCTATCAAAGTTTAAAAAAGTGCTGGCTGTCTATAACTGTTTGGAAAGTGATGATCTGGGTGGTTCCTACGAGGTTACTGCTGAACCACGTCCACCTACTCCTATTCATGCACCAGGATTTGATAGAAATTAGAACGGAAATGCTGCAATCTTTGTCTTCATTCCAGCAGCAGAGGGAGTTGGAGCAAGCACCATTGGCTCCTTCTGTCCAACATGGGTCGGACTACAATGCTTCTACACCGGTCTTTAGGGAGGACAACCCTCCGATTTGATTAACAATTGGTTAATCCTGGAAATCAGTTGTGAACTTTTTTATTCATTTATGCTATTCTCTGTGGCTTTCAGCAGGAATTTTTGGCTGTGTAATATGTGTAATCTGGACTTGGTTGAACTATGTGTTTTTGATCTATCTTATTAATATAAACTACTACCGTTAACAAAAAGAATATAACTAGATATGAGATAAAATAACAATAACCACATCTAATACTGTGAAATTTAAATAGAAATCATGATTCCTAGTAATATGAAATTTTCATGTATCATGTTATGATAGAATTACAATAGTAAAGCTTATTGACTGTAAAAATCAAATATAAAACAATCTGGTAAAAGATACATAAGAATGACCAAAAACGTTTTTATTTGACTTCTAATAATAATCAGTTAAAAAACAACCTAGTAAAAGATACATAAGAATGACTATGATTCGAGCCATGTTTCTAAAAGATACATAATTATATTCTTTTTAATATTTAATATACATATTAACATATATAGTTTATATTAGGTTCGGTTCGATTTGATTTGGTTAAATCATCTTTAAAATCATAAACCAAATCATATGATCGATTTATAGATATTCTAAATTAAACCAAACCATTGAATTTTAATTAAACGATTAAGACGATTTAGACATCCACCCATATCTACCATTGCTAAAAAAAACATCCAATGAGTGTGACTAAAACTGCGTTGGAGGCAACATTGGTTTTCTCTTTAAAAATAATTATATTTTATTAGTGCATGCCAGTTTTGCTATTGTCAACGTGTTCAATCAATCACAGTCGAACTTGTCTACGACTGTAAACAGTATTTTTATTATTAAACTCTTTTATTTCCGTAGTTTTGTACCTCAACGTGTCCAATCAACAACAGTTGTAACTTGCATGCAACTTTAGTAAGTGTTTAACTTAATTAAACTCTTTTTTTTTAAGTTGATGATCAAGTCATTGTGTCCAATCGATCACAGTTGTAACTTGCATGTTTACAACTGTGACCAGTGTTTAATGTTATTAAACACTTTTTATAAGTCGATGACCGTGTTGTCCAACCAATCACAGTTGTAACTTGCATGTCTATAACATTTAATGGTGTTTAGTGTTATTAAATTCTTTTTTTCAAAGTTGATGACCATGTCCAATCAATTACAGTTGTAATGTCTACAACTTTAGGCATATTTAATGTTATTAAACTCTCTCTTTTTTCAAAGTTTTGACCGAGTCAAAATTTTAAATAATTTTAAACTTTCCACGAGAATCTCATTCTTCCTTACATAACAGAAAATAGTTTTTTTTAAGTTTTCTTTTTTATGAACGACAATTTTTTTATTACCTCCGAAATCAAACCTAAGATAGAGTGGACTAGGAAAATGGATCGGTTCGACTCGATCCAACCTAAAAAATATGCAACTTGCTCGGACTTGGACCAAGCTCAATTCAGGTTGAAGGTAACGGCCATTCGGCCTGGTACGGCTCATGGCTACCTTCGGCAGGACAACGGGCCTAGTAGGGTGGTTTAGGTCGAGTCGGTCTATTAGGCTGTTTAATTTAAAAAAATAATTAAAATTTTTTTAATAATAAAAAAAATATTTTGTATACATAAAAAAAATAAAAAATACATAATTATTTTTTATACATAAATTTTACATTTTTACACTTTTTGTTTAATACTTTTACATAATGATTTAATCAGTGGAGTCTACTTTGGTCTCTCCTGTAGATGTTGAAGTTGCAATGTCGTCTTCTGATTCCTCGTTCGAGCTCAATCATGAAAACGATCAACTGCATCATATCAATCTTTTAAGCATACAGAGGCTTCTATAGACTTTTTAGATAATTTACATCTTTTATCACTTAAAACACTTTTTCCTGTAGAAAATGCAGATTCCGACACCACAGTTAACGTCGAAATCGTTACTAAATCTTTTGTCATTTTTGAAATTATAGGAAACCTAATTGCTGTACTAAACCATCATTTTAATATGTCTAAGTTTTCATTTCTAAATCACTAAAAGCAAACTCGCATTCTAAATAATTTTGCAAATTCATTATTTGTAGTTGATTTTACATATTTTTCCTTTTTATTTAATCTACTTCAAAAAGAGCTACCACTACTACTACTTGTATGTGTTCCTACAAAACTAGATGTGTGACCACTACTACTACTTTCACCATAATTCTTAGCATTTTCTTCAAATAATCTATATAAAGTTGTCTTTATTTTATTATTATATGGATCTATATATTCATTTTTATTCATGTTACTAAAAATATCATCTATAAGTACCATACAATTAACTAATCTATGCCTAAAGTTCATAATTAAAGTTAAGCATGCCCACATTAGAGGCTCGTCCTAATAATTATTATATTTAGTTTCTATCAATTTAATAATATCTACAAAAGCTGTAATATTTTTATAATGTTGAAAAACATTTGTAATATTAAATAAATTAATTACAATTAGAAAACTTGTTCGATAATATTGACTAGATAATTGTTTAGTTGCATTATAAAATGGTTCTAAAAAATTATGAATTATATTAAAAAAAATTCAATCTTTATCATTTAATAAATCGTTAGATTCTGCATTACAAAACCATGTCATTATATTAGAATAAGGTAGACTTGAACTTAACATATCATAAGTTGAATTCATCTATGTTGAACATTTAACTTAAATTTTCTAGATTTTAAACCATTTTGTGCACATACATGTCTAATTCTTGATATCTTTTAGCTGATGTTTGAATAAATAAAATAATTGTTCTTATATTTTCTATATAAGGCCTAATGCATTCTATACCATATTGTACAATTAAATTTAAAATGTGACAACAACACCTATAATGAAATAATTCATCATTCAATATTAGTTTTATATTTCTTTTTAATGTATAATTTTATTGCAACATTGTTATTAAAAACATTGTCAAATGATATTGTATTTATTTTAAAAAATATATTATATTCTTTAGCAATATCTTCTAGCTTATTTGATATAGCTTTACTAATATGTAGATGATCAAATACTTTAAAAGTAATTAAATTTTTTTGTAAATTCCATTCTATATCTATCTAATGTGCTGTTAAACACAAATATGAAAAATTATTTGAACCAGTCTAAATATTACATATTAATGATATTTTACATAATATAGTAAAAAAATATTCCAATTAATTTTTTTTATCTTTTTTAAATGTTATTTAAATTATATTTCTTATTGTATTTCTAGAAAAACTTTTAAATTGTGGATTCAAATAATTTTGTATACATGATTCAAATTTTTTATTTTCAGAAGAAAAAAAAAGGTTGTTCGTCTTGTACTTTAAATTTTGTTATTCCTTCTTTAACTTCTTCTGTATTATATTTTCAGCTTACTATACCACTACTAAAACCTACGAGTAATTTAGCTTATCTTAAATCAATGTTATCATCTTTATTATGTTTAGCTATACATTTTTGTAAATGTCTAACTATGTGACCTACACCTCCTCTCCTAGGATATGTGTATGTTGTACTACAATAATTACAATAACACCTACTTTCATCTACAGGGTTTATAGTTACATGTGTAGACACCCCGATATTGAGGTGACCCATGGATGAGTTTTCCAATAGTTGCTTTGGATGTAGCTAACCCTTGAACCAACCCTAAACCTATAGTAAACCCGCAGCCCAACTAGAAATCCAGATAAGTAGGAGAGAGCACCTAGCTAGCACACTTACCTAGCACACCTAGCTAGCACATCTACCTAGCACACCTAGCTAGCACATCTACCTAGCACACCTAGCAGGCGCACATGCCAAGCGCACAAACCCGACGCACATACCAGGCGCCCAGCCATTTCTCAGGCTGCTGGCTGCTGGCTTACCAGCGAATATGCCATGGAATCTTCCAAGCTTTTCGTCTACGAGGCTCCTTGTTTTCCTAGGAGTTACCCATGACGAATCCCTATAAATAGACCCCTTAGGCAACCATTTGAAGGGGCTGAATCATCTTGAAAGATAGCCTTCTCCAAAATTCTGCAAACACCCACTTGCACTCGAGTTTCTTTCTCTTGCATCCAGAGGTATTTCCAGCCCTTCCAAAGCATCTAGGAGCTTATTATCTTGGATCTTTCTTTTCTTCCTTGAAGGAACATCCACCTCAGACAAGGTAGGCCCTTTATTTTTCAAATAATCTCTTGTTCTTTTACAATGGGATAGCATGCTATTAGCTCCATGATAGGTCTGATTCCTTTTACATCATCATGAAGATTTCATGTTGAATTCATTTATCCTTTTTGCAAGATGCCCTGCATGTAAATCTATGCTTTGCTTATAGCATGTGTAGTTTGTTTCTAGTAAGCACTGCATTACTTGCATGAGCAATCTTTCCTTTATTCTTGATGTAGGTACTTGCGTGAGCAATCTGTTCTTTATGATGTTCTTGATATAATCACTTGCATGAGCGATCTTTTTTATGTTTTTGATTTGATCATGGTTTAAGCATGTCATGTTGGGTATTTTGCTATAAGTTTGAATCTTTTGCATGAACCCACTAATCATCATGTTCTAATAAGATAGCAATGGTCAGGTGCATTCCATCATGCTCTTAGCAATCGCATGAATCAACTTGCATTAGCATAGATTACCCATCTTCTTGCTGGATTAAGTTCTGGATCAGATTGCAGTCTGATCTAGATTTTTCTGGGGAGCACCTATATGGCGCACCAAAGCGGCGCACTTGGCCAGCACCCCACTCTGGCGCCCCATGTAGGAGCATTGGATTGATCAGAGAGCAGCACATTCATTTTTGCATATCTATTTGCATGATTTCTTGAATGTTTTTGAGCCCAATTCTTTTACTATTTACTCTTTTTATTCCAAGATTTTGCATGCATTTGTTTTCGGTAAAAGCTAGATTGTTTTCTAGTCGTATTCTCCTTTTGGATATTCAATCCTCGGTCGAAGTCTGGTAGGCTGATTACACCTTACTCCAACATGGAGAGCCGTTTGCATCAACCCATGATCCAGTAGCATGACCGAATCCTGCTTATTTCATTTAGCCTAAATAGAGTGTGGTCTTGTGCAAGGCAACCAGCCCTTGAGCACAAGGTCCTTAGATATTGCATTTGCACTTCTTTTGCTTTTAAGGCATGTTCTTCAAGTTTTGTGAAAGGTTTTATATGGCATGACTTTTCAGAATACGTTTTCATACGATTTGGCATAGCATGAATTTCTGTTTTCCCTCCGTACATTATTCTGGCCCACATAGAAAGCACCTAGGTGGCGCATCAGACTAACGCACTAGTCTGACGCATCTAACAGGCGCATCCGCCTGTTTTCAGTAGCACACAACAGATTTTCATGTTGTTTTTAGCATGCTTCCTTAATTTGATTTGCATCTAGGTTTTCATGGTTTTTCTTCCTTGATACATCAGGGAGGCATGTCTCTGTTTTCAACCATTTCCATGCATGATAGTTTGCATTTGGCATATAGCAAAGTAAGGATGATAAATCGCTCAAAATACTAGATCCTTGATCTTATTTATGCAACATCTTTGCATCGACCCTTGACCCGATATAAGAACGATATTTCTGAGCATTAGGACACACCCCTACACATCATGCAACCATATTTTAGACACCACACACATAAACATGGCATGGCATATCGCCCTCGGGAGTATAGCAAAGGTTGAAAAGCCGACATTCCATAAGCAAAAGAGAAACCAATAGAAGACCGATTTATCGGGCGCACGAGGGTGCCTAATACCTTCCTCGTGCGTAACAGGGATCCTTACCCATTTTTTTTCTGGTTTATGACCTGCTTTTCCATTGCTTATTTTGCATGTTTTATATGGTTTTCCTCATCTTCCATTTTAATAGACTAGGTGGCGACTCCTACATTTGCATTTTTGTTTTTGTTTTTGCCGTGACTTTGCTGATCCCTCGTGTATTTTGGCCTATCGCGTCGAAATCATCTTCGAGGCAGTCGTCGGCATGGTTACAACATGCTTTTAAACTCAAGAATTTTGTTTCCTAGGTTCTTAGAAGCTGTGACTTATATTGGGATGTTTTGGAGTTAGTTTGACTTCTAGGTAGGGATATAATCATGGCTACCAATATTTTCTATTTTAATATAAAAAACTGATTATAAAATAAAAAAACCTTATCCCACAAAATCCAAAAATGGAGAGATTAGAAGTAAAAAATTTAGAGGGATTAGAATCAGAGAAAATTTAATGTTGAAGGCTGGTAGAGAGTAGCAGACGCAGTGAAGTCCAAAGCCAAATAGCAAAACTTGAAATCTTCACTTGTGCAGAGAGGTAAAATTAAGAGAGAATTGTAGAGAATAGGAGTAAAGAAGAGAAGATTGAGTTGTAAGAAAAAATAATTTGAGTTAGGATGTATTTATAGGTGAAAAGGGATGATTTTTAAGTAAATAAAATAAAATAAAATAATGTTCCAATGGAACGTTGCATGCCCAACGTTCCTTAACGTTAGGCTTTTTTTTTAAAAAAAATCACGAACCAGCCCTGCCTGCCTTACGCTGGCTGACCAAACTGGGCCTACCTAGCAGGGCCGATCAGACCCATGGTGGGCCTAGCTCGGCCCAATCCGTGCTGAGATTTTCTGGGTCGGGTCGAGTCGAGTCGTTTCTTCGGTCGGGCCTGGCGACCTAGGGCCAATCTGACCCGATTTCCATATCTAGATAAGGGGCGAGTTACGCCATCTCTAAGCCACAGTGACAATGAAGTATTGTCTCTTTTTTTTCTATTACCAATGTAGTAATTTTTTTCTTTTTTTAATTACATAAAATTGTTTAGTATGCTTGAATATTTTTTATTTTTTTCAATTTTCTTTATCCATCAATGCTTCTTTATTTTTCAATTTATTTTCCCATTTTAACTATTGTCACTTGTAAGTAGCCAACATTTTTTTTGAATTGCAAACAAAAACTTGCATCTCCAAACTTGCAAAATGAATATCAAGAAGAAAATTCAAAATCAAAAAAATGAAATTAATAAAACAAATCCAAAATTTTCCAAACAAATTCTAAAATTATAAAATCAAATCCAAAAGAAATGTAAAATTAATGACTTAGATTCAACAACTAATGCAAAAAATAAATCCTACAAATATTGCATTACAATTTGGATCTAAACAATAACTTTCTCAAAACAAATCCAACAAAATTAGCAACTTTATTCATAACATTGGATCCTCTAATTGAACAAAATAGATCTACAACACTTAATATTTTATTAAAAATATACAAAAATTTCCAAATTTGGGATGAATATAGACCATTGAAATCACTAAAAAGGTAAAAAAATAATTCAAAAATTAGTAAAAATAAAAACAAACCTATAAGAACTGAAAAAGAGCACTAACAAACTAATCTTTCGCATGAAAACCCAATGACAATACACAAAAATCTTGAATTTAAAAAGACCACCAACAAACTAATCTTTCACACGAAAATCCAACGACAATACACAAAAATCCAACTCAAATTAATCTAAAAATTCCCCAATTTTTTTCATCAAATAGGCCTTAAATCCAAAAAATCATATGAAACCAAACCATAGATCCCATAAAAAAGTCATCCAAAATAGACCTAAAAGACTAGAACCATCAACAACAACAATGGAAGAGACAAATGATTCAATTCAATTATTATCGATGAGATTGTTGCTTGTGCACCATCTTCTATTTAATAGGAGAAGAGTGGCGATAACAACGGCGACAATAGATGAAGTAATGAAAAAGGACGTGGTGGAGGAAGGAAGAGAAGAATCTTATGCCGAGAGAGAAGGGAACGTAAAGTGATTTTATGTAATAAAGAAAAAGAGAGAAAGAGATTGAAGTGGTACGACGACAGAATGTGATTTTTCTTTAATTTTGTGATTTTTTATTTTTTTTTAAGTATACCATTGGATCTAGGTGTATAAAATCTTATGGTTGTAATATAAACTATTACCGTTGAATCAACGGTCAAGACCTTTATAAATAAATTCTCTTTATACATATATCATATTAAGTTTATCAATTATATAAATATATTTTAAATACAAACATGAACTATTTATGAGTGACCGTTGGTAACGTGTATGTCCCATTTGAAATGAATATCAAACTTGAATTTAATGTTAAAGCCTTATTCGTTTGACATCAAACGAAATTTTTTTGAACTGAACTAGTTCTCCTGAATTAGCAACCTACTTGTGAGAATATTCAAGACAATGGTGCATTTTGAACAATCGGCGTGAATGGGCAACATATTATACTCTACGGAATTTTTGAAGTTAATATTTACATGCCGTGAAGGTTACGTACGTTAACTCGTATGTTATGAGAAATTTCGATTGCCCATCCGTCTGCTTTATGGACTCACAGCCACCCATTTTATCAGCATGGTTACAAAGAGCATGGCTCTAACTAAGGGTGGGCACCTAAACTGTCCAAATCGGTTAATCGAACTGAACCAAACCATTTTTAGCAGTTCGGTTCGGTTTTTCAAATTCAGTGGTTTGGTTTAATTTGGAATATCTCCAAACCAAACTATATGGTTCGGTTTGTAGTTTCAAGTACGGTTTAACCGAACCGAACCCAATATAAACTATATATGTTAATACGTATATTAAATATTTTAAAAAAAAATGTATCTTTTAGAACCATAGCTCGAATCATAGTCATTCTTATGTATCTTTTACTAGATTATTTTTTTAACTAATTGTTATTGGAAGTTAAATAAAAACGTTTTTGGTCATTTTTATGTATCTTTTACCAAACTATTTTATATTTGATTCTTGTAGTCGATAAGCTTCACTACTGTAGTTCTATCATAACATGATACATGAAAATTTCATATTACGAGGAATTGTGATTTCTATTTAAATTTTGCAGTATTAGATGTAGTTATTGTCATTATATCT
>JAMKQA010249710.1:0-12671 GCA_024699735.1 Posidonia australis | reverse complement strand
AGCAGCTCCCGCACGCATTAGCTCCCCACTGCCACAGCCCCTCCTGCCTCTCCCCCCGGCCAAGCATGCCCTTAAAAAGCCCTCCGCAAGTGGCTGCCTCCAGGAATCCCGTTGGCTCCATCTTCAGCTACGCGTAGCTGCACCGAAGGGACGGCTCAGCAGCTCACGGGGCGAAAGGAAAAGGCAACTCACGGGCGGAAGAAAAAGGCAACTCACGGGCGGAAGAAAAATGCAGCCGTTGCTCCAGCTCCCCCCCCTTTTTGGACCGGGTCCAAGGCCAAGGCCCAAGTGGGTCTCCACACACACGGTTCTCGAGACAGAACCGACCCACTGGCCACAGAAACACCACAGGGGAGAAAACAAGGCACAGAACACAGAGAAGCAACCACAACCAACACACAACTGGATTTTACCATTAATAAACCATGTATAAATAATTACAAGAAATCCATGGTTTAACGATAAATGGAAAAATCCAAGCACAGATGTTACAAATACATGTATAGAATTTAAGCAAGTCAGAGGAGAAAAAGCCTCAACAGAATCAATCCCAAGAGTCTGTGAAACCTCAGGCCACCAATCGAGTTTTGTACCGCTCCACTGATCCAGTTGATCTGTATTTGATTGTGTAGACCCATCTGCAGCTAAATATGTTGACTTCAATAGGATAAACTATTAGTTCTCACGTGCTACAGGATAACAATGTTTGCATTTCGTTGTCTATGGTTACTTCCCAATGGGAAAGGAAAAGAGCTTCTTGATAGTTCTTAGGAATAGACTCAAAAGAAATGGACAATGTGAAATTATGAAATGAAGTAGTAAGATGATTATAGAAAACAAATTGGGCAATTATCACTACCTTAATCATGATAGTCGAAAATTCAAACACTTCAGAGTTATTATTAAATAAATAACTAAAAAGATAAATGCAAGGAATTTAAATAAATAAATAAACTAAATAAATCTTAATTCTATCTAGAACCTGTAGTATGCAGTTACATGACTTTTGTTATATACACTAAACTGGACTGCCACTCCAATATCTGCACTTGCAAAAAAGCCATCAAAATACGCGTAAATAACATCTAATAGCTACTCAGCATGTGCCTACCATCTATCAAAAACAGTAAACTAGAAATAAAGCTACTAAGACTCCCAAGCCAACATGATCATCTCTTGTAGTAGCACCAAGACTACAAACCTTCATAGTCACAAACATTACGATATACTATTGTAAATTAGCATAAAGCCTTTTAAATATGTCTTTTAAAACCCATTTCCTTTTTTTAAACCTAAAACTTGTGTATTTTTGAAATCTCTTATATACACTTGAAATGGTTACTTTATACAAGGTTAAGTTCAACACAACATAAATCTAATAAAACCACACATACGCACACACCTAATCTTAAAACCTGTTAAGTTACTTAGACTTAAGCGACTAACACTAGCCAGAAGTAACTGTTTAGGTACACTACACTGCCACTGATAAGTTATCCTGTGTAGAGATTCCCTTGTTTAGGGTTAATACTATAGGAATCCTTAACCTGTTCACATAAGAACTATATGCACAAGGTCCACCCTTTCATCATTCATGAAACTGTTGCACTCGACTATTTAAACAACTTTTTCATCGCCTAGTCCAACTAGTACAACTCTGTGGGATCTCATGCCTAATCATCTAGCTCTCGACCTTCTAGGGGTATCATTCATCCCTAATCCGTTGGTCAAACTATTCAACCCTTTCGGTTCCAACCTCATCTTTGATCTTTTGGTCTATAGATCCTCATTCAAGATCTTTTGATCTACTAAGAACCAAGGAACCTCAATCTTGGATTCATACATGACCTTCCACAGGTATCAACCGTCTTGATTTGTTAGTATGATCCTATGGTTCTCTTAGTTTCTTGAAAACCATGGCAAAATTACATGGACTTCATCCTAGACAACTGAGTTTCGAATCCAGGAGAATCAATCGTTCTTGATCTGTCAGTTAGAAACTTCAATTTTTCGATCTCTTAAAACTTTAGAAAACCTTTTTACAAAACCTTTGCAAACCTTGCATATCTTTTCAAATTCTTATTGAAAAGTCATTTGAAAACCATTTCAAAACATCGTCACATACCTCAAAATCCAATCGCAGCCTATTGTAAAGAAACCAAGGCATATCTCGTCCGAAATAAATACTCAAACACTACGAAATCCCCATACATCTCAGTGGAAACATAAACCATAGTTAAAATCGGAATAATTCATCGTAAAATCACATGAATCATAAAATACCAAATCCACATATAAAGGTTTTTTTTCATTAAAGAATCCATCATATGTAAACCCTTGGCTATCATAGGTTGAATTCCTAATATGGAATCCCAAAAACATTAAATTCTCACATGAATCTCAAGGCAGAATCACAACTACCATCCACATAATTAAATAAATGAAAGAATCTCAGGATAAGGTGTGTACCTTTCATCGAAGTTTGATCTACACACGTGTAATACAATAACTCTACCCTTAACAACAACCACTTGTGATGGCAGCACTCAATAGCAGCAGCTCCATAACAGTGTTGGTTGCAACATACGATTCACGATTGTCAGTGACTCACACAATCATAATAGCAACTCATCATCTCTTTCCCTCTCTAGATCTCTCTCTCAAACTCTCTCATGGTCTCCCTCAATCTTTTGATTATGAATGCCTAATGCTACCCCTTTCTTTTCCTTTAATAAGAGCCTCGTGACGGTATTGTTCATGAGTAATACTGTCACGAAGTAATTGTTTAAACACAGTGTTGCCACGAGATGGAACTATAGCATAACTGTGTTTATACACCTCATGTTTCGCACACTCACGAGGCATAACATGTCAAAATAGGGAATCCAAAGAGAGAGGCATCTACAAAATTCACGCTAATTACCTCAGAAAAATATTACATTTAAAGATAATTGAACACCAATCCACTCTACTGGACTCACAATTCAATCACTAAAAATTTAACTGAATGGAAACCGAATCTCAAAACAATACAACTTATAGTGCTGTGGGCTACTAAAATATGTTTGGGACCCACGTATCTCTCACAGAGTCCTTAGGTGTTACAGAAATAGGATGAGTAGTAGATCATTTACCTTTCTGAAGTACAATAGGTAACTCAAGAGCGGACATGGGTGGATCCATAGACAGTAGAGTAGCATTAGAAGGGAGTGGTTGATATGGTTGTTGTCGACGGTGACATACGTGCAAAGGGTGAGCCTAATGTGGATCTAGCACTACGAGTCATTCTTCAAGTGTGGACACTAAATGGTATTCTATTTATAATATATGAAGTCGTAAAGACAACGTGAATTTTGGAACACCGATTTATAACAATGGTGCGAGTCACATCTAAAATGTGTCGTTTTCTTTCAGCCATACTATATTGTTGTGACGTATAAGAGTAAGAGGTGAGATGAAGAATACCTAAGGTTGTATAATAATTTTGAAGATCATGTTGAATAAATTCCAAGGTGTTATCATTATAAACAACTTTTTAAAGAACTTGAAAATTGAGTTATTATTTAAGTAAAGAATTTTTTGACAACATTTAGAGCATGTCTTTTATCTTTAAGCAAATACACCTAAGAGACAAAAATAATCATCAACAAAGATAATGTAATACTTATACCCTAACGTAGACTGAACACGATTAGGCCCTTAGATATCATAATAGACCAACTTAAAAAAACACTGACTAGTAGTAAAGGACAAACTCTTGCAGGTAGTATGATGATACTTATCTAACTACCACAACTCACACATAATAAACTGAATAGAAATCCAAGGTAGAGCTAGTTGATATTTACAATGAGAATGATAATCAAGACGATAGTGTCATAGAATTGACGACTTTGTAGTGGCAATCACAGATGCCAACCTTTTAGGTATCTCATCACGAACTAGCATGTAAACACTATGACCATGCTGACGATTCAAATCAATTCTCTTTCTCGTATGCATGTCCTAATTAGTACAATAATAAGGGAAGAAAGTCAAAAAATAGGAGAGGGATTTTGTAGTAGTGCTAATAGACAATAAGTTAATGGAAAAATAAGATACATAAGGAACTTTATCAAGAGTTATTTGAGAAAAGGCTTAAACAACCTCTTCTTTAGACATAGGACAATGACGACTATTGGCAATAGCAATAGAACGAATGTCAGATAAATTAGAATGATAGGTGAACAAATCATGTGTACTTGACATATGAGAGGATGCACCATATGGAAGGATGCATCAGAAACTATCTTGAGAGGCTAAAAGGACACTGAGAACTGGATATCTTGAAGTGGTAGCATGTAAAGCAATGGCAGAGAACTGGATAGCTTGTAACTGTAGGAACTTCAGTAGTCAACCTAGGATATGATCACAATGGAGGGAGATGTCTGATCAACACGAGGAGAAGTTTCTGTGGAAGCAATCTGAGCACACTGAGATTGACCAACCTTGCCCCAACACTTATCAAAAGTGTGGTTGGTTCGGCCATAGTGATCACACGGCAAATATTTACATCCACCTCCCGTAAAACGACCACGACCACATTTATGTCCATGAGTGGTATTAACCATGGTAGATTGATTTGATACTGAAGCATGGGTTGCAGTGGAGATGTGCAAAACACGTGAAAAATTGGACGAAAGGGATGGCACACTATCAACTCTAAGAATCTGACCACGAATCTAAGATGAGATCACAGGATCAAGTTCAGTCAGGAAAATAGCCATGGCAAGTTCCTAACGATATTGGACTGATAGACTTTTAACTCATCAAGTAGGATTCAAAGAGAGACATATAGGTCCTAAACTGAGTGATCTCCTTGTTTAAGTGTGAAAAATTACTCATAAATCTCACAGATGCAAGAAACACTCATTTCATGTTCGTAAGTGCTCTTTAACGTATCCCAAGTCAATTTTGCAAGCTTGAGCATCATGACTCTACGAGCACCATTCTCTTCCATTCTTTTTAAAATCAGGATATAACTGCACAATCATAGGCAAATTAGTCTTCATAAACCACATCCTTGACACTTTCTGTGTGAGGTGCTAGACCTTACGGTGAGCACCGATGGTCTCAAAGGCTTGAGACCACAAGAGTGATTTTTTTCCATTCAGTTTTACAGAGGTACTGCTGAGCTTCTTCACAAACAACTCACAGGACATTGTGGGCCATAGCTTCAACAACTAGGACAAATCAGCAATAATTGGTCTGATGAACCACCAAACAGCACATGTTTTGCCACACAATGTAGATAAAGGTACACCTAAGGCACACACAACCATAGGGTCTTCAACACATCACAGGTAGTAGTAGCAGCCTAGGACATGATGCAGGAACCACCGGCGGCGCTGCACAAGGCCGCTGGTACCCCTACAGGAGGACTGGCAGCTGGTGGGTTGAAGAGGAGAGAAGAGAAGGGGCCATCGACGAGTGGGAAGAGGAGTGGAAGAACCACCGGGTGCTGGAGATGTGTCGGCTGTTCCTGGCATGCAGTGGTGGTGGGTTGGACAGTAGCGATTGGCTGGGTGGCGGCTAGGGCAGACAGATTTTGGTGTCTTTGAGATGTTTAAACCCTAAGCTCTGGTACCGTGTCAAAGATTAGAAAGAATAATGATCTTATTTCATTACTAGGAGAGGGATTACATATATATAGGATATCCTAATACATAAATATCCAATAACCCATAGAACACCCATATACAGAGGATATATCTAATTACATCTCTGACATCTTCTAAGGTCAAATGTTGGACACTTGAATTCATTGAAATTGCTTCCATAATGCTGGTGTTTTTGACAATTTCTTTTAATAAAAAGGAGTTTACATTGTTTGAAAACAAAATGCCTAAGTTGGCTGGAAAAATCGTCACTTATTGGTGCCTTATTTTGCTCTCCCATCTTATTATACCTGAAATTGAAGAGTTATCTCCTGTATAATTTATTACAACATTGATTTGAAGCACTAAATGATATATGAGTTTTCTTCAACTTTTGTAAGTGTTCTAAGCTGTAATTGTCATCCATGTTTATTTGATACAGTTCCTTGTATATGAAACGCAACACTGAACATGACCCCCCATACTGGAGAGGCCCAATTTGGATTAACATGAACTATATGATACTTTCAGCACTCCATCACTACTCGCAAGGCAAGTGAATTAGTGACACTGAATATCTTGTATTATTTGAGGATTTTTTTATTACTCCTAATCTGTTTCAATATTCAACAGAAAATGGACCATACAAGGGCAGGGCAGCAGATATATATGGAGAGCTTAGAAGAAACATCATTAGGTATGCAATTTTCAATATTTTTCTTTGTTTTTGTTCATGTTGCTACTGCTTGCTGGCATTTGTTTCTACTATAATGCATGCCATTCTCATTACTAACATGCACTTAAATTATGTGACATCTATTTCATTTAACAAACATCCTCTTACCACGTCTTCTATGATAGGAATATTGTTCGCAACTATCATGAAACTGGCTTTCTATGGGAGCAGTACAATCAGGATAATCAAGGCAAGGGACAAAGGGCTCATCCATTTACTGGTTGGACTGCACTTGTTGTTTTGATCATGTCAGAATCTTATCCGAAATTATAATCATGTTGATGGCTGGATGTTGCCTAATTATAAATTTCAAACGTGACAAACTGCATGTTAATGTATTAGCTAAAGCAGGAGCAACACAGGGTTAGAAGGTGGAAGCCATGTTAAAACTAAATGTCAGTTCAATTTTGCAATTGTGGGAAGTTATGCGGTTGGAATGTGGCAATGGGTATTTGTAAGTTTTGTAGTACTAATGCTGACGTGTAATATGCATGTTGTAACAACCTACACATGTGGCAAGATACTATTTATTATTTCATACGCGACGTGATCAACTTTTGATATATCCTATTATTCGAGTGCAGCTCAATCTTAATAGTACTGTTCTTTGAGATCCGTAGTAAAGTCCATTGGAAACTTAACTTGTCCTCAAAATTGACGACCTCTTCTTGTTGACACATCATATGATTGTTCCATTTTGCTAGGGTTCCTTCCACCATCATTATTCTTCATTTTAGTGTTGAGATTTGGGTATTTTTTGGGATT
The DNA here is from genome assembly GCA_024699735.1 of Posidonia australis. Taxonomy (NCBI): domain Eukaryota; kingdom Viridiplantae; phylum Streptophyta; class Magnoliopsida; order Alismatales; family Posidoniaceae; genus Posidonia; species Posidonia australis. The sequence goes on along the minus strand of JAMKQA010249710.1, from coordinate 5,534 downwards.
TTCAAGTTATAATTTGAATCTATCTTCAAACAACTTACACTTTTGAACTAGCGTTTGTGTTGCAAGAAAGCCTCTCATAATTTTGTAATGAAGATGTTTTATGGAGGTTATTGATCGGTGTCAAAAGATGCCCAAAGACAGTTCACAAATTGTCTAAGGTTAAGGATTACTTACGATGCTTGCTTCGTTGTGTTAAGGAAGGCAGGATATAGGATATCCTTAAAGCCAGATGATGATGGGTAAATATTTATATGAAAATTGCGTATTCCCAACAAAGTGACAAGAGCAAATGAAGCTCAGGCTGATGTTTATACAATTGACATAACTTCCTACGATTGTGAGAGAACATCGAAGAACTAAAATGATGACATAATAGAAAGAGAGGATAATTTTTATGTGGTTCGGAAAGATGACTATTCTATTTTGAGGTTGCATTAGGGCTTTCTTTGCTTCTGTTTGGTAGAGTTAGAAGGCTATATGTGCAATTACACATATATCCTTTCCATGTTAGATGCAGAGGCTAGCCGGTGAAGTATAATCAGACTCATTTCCAACTCCTAGTTGGATATGTAAATGGCCATCATATCCCACCTTGTTCTTAATTTCAAAGATGACTTAAATATTGAAGAATATAATCCTGTAGCAATTAGTTGCAATCTTGATTTGTTGGACTTATGGTTAAAATCCAAGTATCCTAATATTGACCTCTTGGAAATGCTTTAAATCCTTATTGCATTTGTGATGGTCTGGAGATCCTTTTTTTGTAAACACATTGGTGGTCTAGCCAATATCACTCATTCATCCTCAAGTCGGGAAATTCAGGTTTATAAAACATGCGGCTACATCATTTCCTCCCCAGTAAGAGGAGAGCTTGTCTACAAAATCCTAATGGTTTTGCTGAGCACATGCCTGACAATTTGCAGTTTTATGTACATACTCAGAAGGAAAGTTTTAGCTGATCCCAGGGAACAATAGAATTTGTCAAAAATTTGCAAGACTTGGTGTAACAATCTAGTTTTAGAAGTGGTGTTTTGGTCAGATATTTTAATGGAGTTCTGGATCATTAGACATTGGGTCTCCTGTGTTTAGTGGGAAATACAACTTTCGCAGTGTCTAATGCCTAGATTAATGGATTTCTGGCCTTTTTGGTGAGGTGTGGTTTGGTTTGGATGTTGTGTTAACCATATGAGAGTTTTGGGGGTTCGCTCTGTGCTCTGATGGCAGATCTCGATTTGCACGAGTCACGCAGACGTCGGAAGTTACGTGGTTGAGTCGCGTGTCGTGGCTTTCTTTCTCTTTCTTTCTTTTCCTTCTTTCCTTCTTTTCTTTTTTTTCTCCTTTTCTCTCTTTTTCTCTCTCCTACCACTTCCCCCACCTGTGTCTTCCTCCTCTTCTCCTTCATCACTCCACTTCTTCTCCTCCTCCTTCTCTACATTTGTGAGAGGGAGATGAGGGGCGATACGAGAGAGGGAGATGAGGGAGAGATGAAGGAGGGAGATCAGAGAGAGGGAGACAAGAGAAATGTGTGAGAGAGAGAGAGAGAAAGAGAGAGAGTGTGTGCTTGAAGCCCTTGTGCCACCACCGTTGAGCCTGTCATTGCTACACCGCCATCACGAGGAGGAAGAGGAGAGGAGCTGCTCGTGGTCGGAGAGGAGGGAGGTGTGCTGCCGTTCGTTGTTCGTCGTCACAGCGCCTTTAGTGGAGGTATGCACCCCTTAGGCCTCCTTTTAATTTCCAATTTAATGTCTAGGGACATGATAGTGTGAATTGCATGTGTGTGGATACTTGAAATGTGTTTAGGAATTTTTAATGATTTATTGTAGCATTTATAGCCATTTATGGTGGTTGTTGGTTTTAGGTCCTTTTTGACCTCTCTGTGCTTGGAAATTCATATCTTCTTGTGTGGTGAATGGATTTCAGTTATGTTTATTAGGTTTTGGAGTAGACTTAAGGGTCTACAACATATATTTTATAGGGATTTTATGGTATTTGTCTGGGTGGCTCGCCCAAGGCTCCTAGTTGGAAGAAATTTTTTGGTGTTCTGGTTCATGCTCTGCCTGAAATCTGATAGAGTACCTAGGGTGCAGGCTGTGTGTGCGGTCCAGATGCGTGGGTTTGGTAGGGGTTTTTGACCTCTAGTCCAGGGTCTATCTGCTTTCTAGCAGAGTGCCTGGTGTGCAGGCCGTTTGCAAGGCCCAAATGTGTAGGTCAGCCAGACCCATTTTTGGTGGGTTTTGTCCCAAACTTTTGGGTAGTTGAGTGTTATTAGCTAGTGCCATTACCTTGTAGGTAATCCTAGAATGTAAATGATTAGGATAATCATTAGAATGGTCTAGGGTTTGCCTAAAATGAATTAGCAAGATTCTACCAACGGTATGGACAGAATAAAAGAAGAAATGATTTAGAAATAATAGGTCCTTTTCCCACATAGTTTAGACTGGACTTTAGGGATAATGATAGCATCCCTAGGTCTAAGATTTGTGTGGTTTCATGTGTGGTGCACTGAATAGAGTATTCAATGGCATTGTCCTAGGTGTTTGAGCCGATGTAGCTGTGCTCCTAAGGGACACGAGGCAGTAGGTGTCTTACACTTGAGCATCAGAATGTAGAGTTCTAGCTGTGTTTGTTTTGTTGTGGTGTCTTCTAGGTTGATTTGACACTTAAAGGACGTTTTTGTTGGTGTTTTCTTAAGTTATGGTCATGCGTTGAGTGTAGTGCTCTTGAACCTAGACACTCCAAGGTGTTTTTGCCTGGGCTTGACAGGAGAGCTGTCGTGGTTGTGTTTTATTTGTGGTTTCTCAGCGTTTGATTTCGGTGTCGCTGCTGGGCATAGTGTTTATTGAGTTTTAAAGGATATTTAATGGTTTTTTAAAGGGTTTTCCAAAAAGAGAGTTTTCGAAAGAGAAAAGTACAAATTTTAAAATAGTTTTGGAAAGAGTTTTCCAGTAATTTTTGTTTGCGTTGGATCTGAGATACTTGAGTCTAAGGTTCGTCGAGTCTTGGAGGTATGACACTCTTCAATTGTCGTTTCGAGGCTAGGGTTGTGGTCCATGGGTTGAGGTATTTCGTGGCATGATGGGGTGGTATGATACCCCTACTGTCGCTGTGAGCACTAACGCTCGTGTATTGTCGAGTGTAGAGGTATGACACTCCTTCTTGAGCACCGTGTGGAGGACACCATGAAGAGGCGTACCTTGTGGTGGCCAGTGCTGGTGGGACATGCGCCCCATAGCTGGTAGTGTCTTGAAACACAAGACTGCCTTCTCTGGAGAGATTGGCTTTGTGAGGGTTCTCCAAGTGGGAATTTCGTGGGACAACGCGGTTCCTACATAGGGTGGCACATCGTGGCAGTGCAGATGCCGTGGTCACTCCTCGGTGGACTGCTTGTGGCCAATGTTGTCTGCTTGACGCTGGGCAGTTCGACACACCGTTTATGATTGTATTTGTGTTTTGTGCGGAGTTTTGTTCCAGGAAATCAGGCACTCGGCCTATTGGAGGCTGTGGCTTTGGCGCCTGTTGAGGCATAGTGTTTTGGGAGTAGTGACTCTGTGGTTTGGGAGTAGAGGCTCTGTGACTTGGTGTTGTGCTTGGGTCCAGAAGGGACCATGTTGTGCAGAGCAGTGGCTCTGTAGTTGTGTTTTGGTGTGGCTTTTGGACTTGACTTGGCAAGAGTGGCCATCTTGAGCGTGCATAAAAGATTTTGAAAGAGCATACACGTGGTTTTGAAAAAGAAAAGGAAAAAATGATTTTAAATGCATGGTTTTATACTTTGTGGCCTGCCGGGTGGTGGTAGACTGCCTGGTTTGGTGTTACGGCATCTGAGAGAGATACCAGTACTTGTGTGCTACGCGTCGGTAGATTGCCCTTTTGGTTTGGTGGCATCCGAGTGTGATGCTTGTGCTTGACTACCCTCGGCATAGGTTGTCGAGTTGTAAGTGGGGTGCATGCTAAGTGACCGTTGAGTGGTCACTCACGTGTGCTTTGTTTTCTGTGTTTTGACAGGTACCGGATAGTAGTTGTTGGTTGCTAGTGCATATAGGAGGAGTCATGCTGTTACACATCAAGGATCTAAGTGAGTGTTAGTTTAGTTTTATTTCTATTGTTTAGTGGTTTTATTTTACTATTGAGAGTACTTAGCCTTAGCTATATTATTAGTGTAATTGTTAGTTAATAATAAAGATAAAACAAATAATTAAATGAAAATTTGTAGCTAGGTTTAGTAGTAGCGACTTGGGGGTCGTTACAGTTGGTATCAGAGCTTAGGTTCACCTAGGAGCACTAGCCTAGGGATGTCTAATAAAGTGACTTCATAGAATTACATATCATGTATTCCTGCACCTTGATTTTGTTGTCTTGCAATGTTGAGGAGTGTCTTTGATTTTGGCTCCGGTTTCGGCAAAGTTAGTAGTTGAAGGACCACAAGTAGCCTAGGGAGTGATGGTCTGCATTCTCGATTAGAGATGGACGTCGACTCTTTGTTGGAAGGATTCCTAATGGTTGGATATCTTACGATCGTCGATTTCGTGGTGCTGCTTTGGAGGTAGCAGTTGGGAGTGGAGCGTGAAGCAGCGTTCGCTTGTTGTAAACACCCCAATTTTCCCAATTTTGCAGGATAAGGATGTGGTGGCTGAGCTTGAACCCTGGTTGAGCTCATTTGGGGCCACAAGCCCACATAGGCCCATGGAGGCCCATTAAGCCCACTTGGGCCCATAAAGCCCAATAAGCCCACTTGGGCCCATAATGCCCAATAAGCCCATGAAGGCCCACCATAAATAATTCCTCCCTATATTTTTTCAACCCAACACCATATTCATCATTTACTAATGTTCTTCTACCAAAAATATGCAAATTCCATCTTCTTCTCACTAAACCCATTTCTCCCTCTCAAATTCACCTTTGAAATTCATTTTTATCCCAGATTGATCCAAGATCTCACGAGGCCTTCAATCAGCAGCCCATCTCCTTCTGTCCATCTGATCCAGCAAGCCACCAGAACATCAGCCAGCCATTGGATCAGCCGCCGGCGAGCTTGGATCGCCGTTGATTCTTGTCGGCGACCAAGGGAGCAACATGTGGACAACTGTTGGTTCTTTCTGTTAGTTGGTTAGTGTGACCATGCCGGTGGAACCCCTGGGCGCGGTTCACCAAAACCTAACTCCAGTGTGCGGAAACACACTGGGAGTTCCGATACAGTCACGGTGAAAATAGTGAATCCGGAGAAAGAGACAAGACTCGAAAACACCAAAGGGAAAACAAAAGGATAAGGAAAGGAGTCGTCACCTAGTCTTTTAATGGAAAGACGAGGAAAACCAAGAAAAACACCGAAAAAGGCAGAAAGCAAACAAGATGCAATGATGCATGTGTGATCCGTGCCTAATGGATAATGCAAGAATGAATGCGGGCCAGAGAAAGGGTAAGGATTCTGGTTACGCATGGGGAAGGGGTTAGGCACCCCCATGCGCCCGAGAAAACTCGGTCTTTCTAGGCTTCCTACTGTCTATGGTCTGCTAAAATGCGTGCTTGCTTATTCTATA
>JAMKQA010249709.1:0-15358 GCA_024699735.1 Posidonia australis | reverse complement strand
GCAGTGTGGGTGTGGTGACATGGAATCCACACCAGCTGCTTGAGGCCAGGTCGATCGCCTGTGGTCAGGGTGATGCGACCAGAAAAGGAATGGAAATGCGAATTTGTGTTTGAAAACTAGTTTCTAGCCCGGTTTTGTGGCAGATTGTGCCTGTGGTTTTTAAATGATGTTTTGGGCTAGGAAACTAGATGAATGATTGTTTTTCTCCAATAAGGAGAATAAAGACTTTGAAAAAGGAATGGAAATGTGAATTTGTGTTTGAGAACTAGTTTCTAGCCCGATTTTGTGGCAGATTGTGCTTGTGGTTTTAATTGATGTTTTGGGCTAGGAAACTAGGTGAAATGGTTGATTTTCTCCAGTGTTGAGAATAAAGGCTTTGAAAAAGCATGAGGTTTTAAAAGGAAAGAAAAGAAAAGGTTTGAAAGCATTGTTTTAAGAATTTTGAAAATTGCACATAGAGGTTTCTGAAAATGACGCTTTCTGGCGAGGATTTATGTGCTTTTAGTGTTGTTTTGGGGCGCATACTGGGTGACATTCCTGTCACTCACGTGTGTGCTTTCTTGTTTCAGGTGCTTGGGTGTTGGAGCAGTTCTAGTCTGGTGCATCTGTTCGAGCCATGTTTGCCGCACACAGGTCTGGGTAGTTAGCTTTATTTGTTTAATGTTGCTGCTTAATTGCTTTTAATTAAGCTTGGGTAGTTCTCATACTGTTGTGTAGCACCGGGGTGTTACACCGGTAGCTCCGGCGCAATGGCGAGCGTCACTCCACTCGCACTTCTCAATGGAGGCAACCAAATGAGAGCAAGGACGAAGCTTGGTATTGATTTTGCTCAATTAACTGTATCCCCATGTTTGTATCTTGAAACATTTTGTAAGCCTGGATTCTGTAAACTTGAATGCTTTTTAAATGATTGATGAATGCTTTTCAAAGTTCTTGCTTCTTGTTGTTTGGCTCTTGTGCTTTGTGTATGCAGCTGGTCCTCAATACCTTTGCGCTAGTTAGGCAGGCTCTTAGAATGACAGTGGCTCAGTTGACGAGCCCTACGCAACACGCGCATGTGGCACCCGTGCCTCGACAACGCTCCAATGAAGCTTTAAATCCCTGGTGTACACGCGCAATTGGGACGCACGCCTCATCAGTGGCTCAGGTTGAAGGGAAAATTCCCTAGTGCATACGCGCATGTGGAACATGCGTCTCCTTAGCGCCTCCGTCATAGGGTCTAGATTTCCTGACCAACACGCGCATGTTCGATGCGCAAGCACAACACACGTGACCTCTGACATGGTCATGGGTCGTCGTCCTGCGGGTGGTCACGAGCTCTTCTCTCTCCTTTAAAGCTAACCTCGGATGAATGAAGGGGAGACATCGCTCACACTACCTCCATTCTGAGCTCTTCAGTGCTCAATTCCTTCTCCCACCGATGGCTCGTCTTCCTTTCCCGGTGACGCCCGTTGCTTCTTTGGCAACGCCTCCTCTGCTGCCTCTTCCTCCACCGGCGTTTCACCCTTGGGTGGCATGGTAAGGCTCTTATGCCAAGGCCAGAAGGCTGCTAGGCATGGGTCTGGACGTGACATCTTTTGTGGCTTTTCCAGGGTTTCCCAACAATGGTTACTCCTCCCGACTGCTCGGATGTGCTGAAGTGCTAGATCGGCATGCTTTCCGACATTGACCGGGAGAGACTGCGGTGCTGGGGAATCTCTGGGCGTCTCCTGCAGATTAGGGATATTGAGGTGAACCGATATCCCCTCAGTGCCGTGTCTAGGTTCGAGAAATTGGCCCACTATGTATTCTGATTTGGTCTTGAGGAGTTGACTATCACATTGGAAGAAACCAGACGAATCTGTGGTTTGTCACGACTGCTAAGGTCTCCAGTCTTCATGCGCCGAAACAAATACGCATCTATCTTTTCTCAGTTAATTGGCTTGAACATGGCAGAATGCGGGAGGCGCCTAATCTGTACGGATGGCTCTGAACCCATGCTGCGTTTGGACTTCCTTGATGAAGTGGTCACGAGGCGCTTTGTGCTAGGAGACAACCTCTGGTTGAATGACTTCGTCCTCCTCTTTCTTGAGGAGCTCATATTTAGTCATGGTCGGATGATTGTGGTGATCGAGGTAGCTGAGGTCGCCCTGGTGGTGGTGCATAAACAAACAGATCTGGCTCTCGTGATCCTGGCTGAGACTTACCAAGGCCTGGATCGTGCTCCCCACCAGTGTCGCCACTTCTATGGTTGTGGAGCATTGGTGTAGGTAACCATAAATTCTGCTGCTATTAGCATACCTGTATACTAACTTAATGCTTGGACAGGTGTGGCTGGCGGCTCACATGGGGGTCGAGGTCCTGCACCCCCAAAGATTAGCATTTGAGGCTTACATCCTGAGCGGGCATTCTCGGACCATCACAGGAGTACGAAAATTCTATGAAAAGCTGGAGGGACTGTCTGGGAGTCTGATCATTTGGCAGATTGTCCCATCGACCGCAGAGCCCTTCACTACATTCTTTAGTGATACTGACACGAGGGTGGTCGTTCTTCTGGACATGACTAGAGGAGTGGAGTATCACCCTACTTGTGTCTTGCACCAGTTTGGTTTCTGCCAGGATGCTTTTGAACAATCTCCCATGCCTACTATCTTCCAGTTGTATCCCTAGAATTCGACTACCATGACTACTGAGCTGGCTCGTCTGCTACAAACCGATGTGAATTCCAGTGATCTGACTCTGGTGAGAGGCACAGGCTGCTCTAAGGCATATAGGACGTATACACAGGTGGAATGGCCAATCAGTGAAGTGGCTCCTGGCACTCCTCTGTTCAACAATGCTAGTAGCTCGAAGAGGCCCCGAACTAGAGGGAAAAGCTGATTCGAGCATATGTAGCACATTTCTGCAATTACTTTCAATGCTTGTACTCCTCAACTTGAATTTAAATGAAGAACATATGCTCTTTTACTATGTGCCCTTTTATTTCCTTCTATGACTAGCTTCTTCGAATGGCTCCACCATATCATTTGAATCAACCAAAACATCTACTCCTTTTGAGGACGTAGATTGGATACATTATCATGACCCACTAGATCTGACCCTGCGAGGGTATTGCAGGGGTGTGTTTTGCTGCAAGTTGGCCGCTGGTTCTCCTAGCACAAACGCGCATGACCTACGCACATCTGCCACGCGGCTCCAAAGACGCAGGGTCCATGCTGAAGTTCCCTTGTTTCTAAAACCTTGATTAGGAGCGCCGTTGGGCTCGATGTCCTGCCTCTATTCATTTCCTTCGCAGACCTTCTATGTACGGCTGTCGACCTCTACCAAGCTCATAGCCTGACACGCCTAGTAAAGCGTCTGCTTGCCAAAACGCAGTTGACATGCCCCTGGCTATGGATGCTCTACTGAAGTCCGCCAAGTGGGCAGCTGACATGCCCCTGGCTAACGGTGAATCATACGAGCAGTTGACATGCCCCTGGTACTGGTGGCTGGCCGTCGGTGCCAACCATGAGGGCAACTGCCATGCCCTTGGCTGACGACTGGGTAAAGTCCTATCCCACGATCACGACGATGGGGGAAAATGTAGATGTAGATGCATGAGCTGTGCTTACCTAGTTATGTTGGGCCCTCAGCATTAGGAAAGCTTTGATGTCTACCTGAAAGGGAATGGGCGGATCCTGTTATCTGAAGGATTCTATTCAGATCTCTAACTGATGGGTGGCACTCCGAGGGGCGGGGTGGTTGTGCTAGGAAAGTGGATACTGAAATGATGGATAGCTGGATGGCAAGTGTTTAAATGGTGACATGGCTAGGACATTACATCCAACTCTCCGAGTCCCACACTTGCTCTTTTTATATTATCGACTTTTCTTTTACTCCCTCATAGGTGTGTGGGCTAACTCTACTCCTGTTGGGGGTAATGAATGCCAAGGTGGGAGGTTCTTACTAAGAAGGGGGGCTAGTCCTTCAATGGTGTGGGGGCTCAAGCGTATGCTCCTCCTCGAGGTACAGTAGGGGTAAAGTCGGCTCACACACCTCTCTCTTGGGCTGACTTCTGTTTCAGCTTCTGTCTTCTCATTTCTTTTGTTCCCTCTATGCATTATGATTTTTTTCTGCTCACTTTCGCTCACCCTAGCATTTTATCTCCCTTTTGAAGGTGTGGGTCCTTGGAAAGTTTGGAGACTTTGTTCTGCTCATGATGGGTTGGCTTCCTCACTTGCTAGATGATAGGGATAGAATTCATCGTGAGGTGAGAACCTTTTCCGGAGAGAGGCCAAGCTTTTCCAATTTCATCATTGGGTAAAAATGCAGATGGTGCATGCGCAGGTATGCTAATACAGGAATCTGAAGCATCAATGCTGAGTGCACGCGTTGCGTGAATGCGAAGATGTGTGCTATAATAATTTGGTGTGAGTACAATGAAGTAGAGTGAATAAATGCTAGGATGCAGATTTCAAATGCAGAATGCAATGATGCGGGGTGCTTGGATACAAAAAGGGGGAGGACTTTGCTCAGCACCGCGACCCAATCACTGGTAGTACTTCTTCCGGTAGCAGGTATCAACTGGCTCAGACTGCTCGATGTGGTCCATGTCCTCCAAGATCATAGCTTCTCTAGAGAAAACCTGTTTGACGATGAAGGGTCCTCACCAATTGGGTCGGAACTTTCCATTGGCATCGAGCAGGTGGATTGCTCGTAGGACCAAATCGTCGAGCGCTAGGCTTCTGGGTCGAACCTTCTTCCGATAAGACCTAGCCATGCATTTCTGATAGCACTGAGCATAGTGCAAGGCCTGCAATCTGTGCTCGTCTATAAGGCTTAGCTGTATGCACCGATCTTCAACCCATTCCGCCTCCTCTAACTCTACTTCTCTTAGGATCCTGAGTGACGGAATCTCTACCTCAATGGGGAGAACTACCTCCATGTTGTAGACCAAAGAGTATGGGGTCGCCCCTGTAGAAGTCCGGATGGATGTCCTGTAGGCCTCTAATGCGTAGGGGAGTTGGTCATGCCAATCCCGTTGAGTTTCTACCATCTTCTTCAAGATCTTGGTAAGTTCTTATTGAGAGACTCCACAGTGCCATTCATCTGTGGATGGTACGGGGAGGATCTATGATGCTTGATGTGAAGGTTCTGTAGGAAATCTTCTACCCTTTTGGCCACAAAGTTCTTCCCATTGTCAGAGATGAGGGAGTGGGGAACTCCATACCGGGCTACAATATTATTTCGAATAAACTTCTCCGTAGCCATGGCGGTGACCACCTTGTAGGAAGCTACTTCTACCCACTTGGTAAAATAGTCAATTGCTACCAAGATGAAGCGATGTCCATTGGAGACTGCTGGGTGAATGGCTCCAATGACGTCAATACCCCATGTTGAGAAGGGCCAAGGCACGGCCATGTTATGCAGCTAATGGGGAGGAGTGTGGATCAGGTTACCGTGGATCAGGCAGTTGTGGCACTTTCAGACAAAATGCCAGCAATCTACCTCCATGGTCGACCAGTAGTAGCCTTGCAACATGATCTTTTTGGCCAACAAGACTCCATTCATATGTGGGCCACACACTCCAGCATGAATATGTAGCATCAGGGTATCGGCCTCCTTCTGGTCTACACACCTTAACAGCATTTGGTTGTAGGATCTCCTGTACAAACAGCCTCCTCCAAGGACATATCTTAATGCAAGTCGCTACATGGTCTTCCCGTCGGTGGCTGAGGTATTTGGTGGAAGGTTCCCAGTTTGCAAGAAGACTTTGATGTCGTAGTACTAGGGAAGCTTTTCAAGTGGATCGGACTCTTCGATGCTCATGAAGTACAAAGGATAGTCCACTTGGGTCACCGACACATCCACTGCGTGATCGTCAGGTATGGACAACCATGACACCAAGGTTGCCAAAGCGTCTGCATATGCATTCCTGGCTCTGTTCATGAAGGAGAAGGAGATGTCCTTGAATTCTATCATGAGCTTTCAGGAGATATGAGTGGTATGGTACCTACTTTAGGCCTTTTGTCTTCCAACTCCCACTCACCTGGGATATGATTAGCAAGGCGTCGCCGTAGACTTGTAGTTCTCGTACCCCGTGCTCCAATGCAGCCTGTAGGCTAAGGATGCATGCTTCATATTCTGGGTCGTTATTGGTGCACCGGAACCACAACTTCTTGGAAAATGGGATGAGCTGTCCTTGGGGGGTCGCTAGCACTGCAACAATACCCTGGCCTCTCTTGTTTACTGTTCCGTCGAAGCAGAGGCACCATCGCTTCCGATTATCTGACTCCTCGAGTCCCGAATCATCCATGGCAAATAATATGTCTTCGTCGGGAAACTAGGTCTGCAGGGGTTGATACTCCGGCATAGGCAAGTCAGCCAAGTGATCTGCTAGGGCCTGTCCCTTCACTAATTTTTGCGTCACAAAGATGGTGTCATATTGGGATAACAAAATCTGCCATTTGACGCATCTGCCCACTAGTGCTGGTTTCTAGAGCAAGTATTTCATCGAATCATGTGGGCATAACAGTAAAACCAGATATGCCATCATATAGTGCCGCAGGCGTTGGGTGGCCCATACTAGGGATAAGCAGACTTTTTCAATGGTAGTGCACCTGGCTTCACAATCATTGAACTTCTTGCTCAGGTAGTACACCGCCCTTTATTTTCCGCCTGTCTTTTCGTGCTGACCCAGTATAACACCCATGGATTGCTATGTAACTGATAAGTATAGGAGGAGCGGTCGTCCTGGCATCGGGGGAACCAGGATTGGTGGCCTAGCTAGCATCTGTTTGAAGCCAGGCACTCCGCACTCTATGTAATCTAAGCATTTTTTCCTCAGGAGCTTGAAGATTGGCTCGCATATGAGAGTGAGCTGGGCGATGAATCGGCTGATGTACTATAGGCGCTCAAGCAAACCTCGGACCTCCTTCTCTGTGGCGGGAGAGGACATATCAATGATGGCTCTAGCTTTACTAAGGTCGACCTCAATTCCCCTTTGGCTGACTATATATCCCAGGAGCTTTCCTGATGTCACGCCAAACACACATTTGTTGGGATTCAGCAGGAGCTTAAACTTCCGTAGGCAGTCAAACAACTTTCTCAGGCAGGCGAGGTGGTCGTCAGACTCTTTGGATTTAGCAATCATGTCATCTACGTACACCTCGATGTCCTGGTGCATGAGGTCACGAAAAAGTGCTGTCATTGCCCATTGGTATGTAGCATCGGCGATCTTAAGTTCGAACAGCATCACTCTATAGCAAAAGACCCCCCAAGGGGTGATGAATGATGTCTTGTCCATATCCTCTTCTGCCATTCAGATCTGATTGTAGCTTGAAAAGCCATCCAAAAATGATAACATTTTGTGCCCTGCAGTGTTGTCCACCAGTACATCGATGTGAGGTAGTGGAAAATCATCCTTCGGGCTCGCTTTGTTGAGGTCTCTATAGTCAATGTACATGTGAACCCGTCCATCCTTTTTGGCACTGGAACCACATTGGCTAGCCATTCTGGGTAAAGGACGACTTTTAGGAATTTAACCTGGTGTAACCATGCCGGCGACAGCCTCGAGGAATAAGGCGCGAAAGGCCAAATACACGAGGATCGGCAGAGTCACGGCAACAACAATAAAAATAAATATGCAAATGCAGGAGTCGCCACCTAGTCTATTAAATTGGAAGACGAGGAAAGCCATATAAAACATGCAAATCATGCAGTGGAAAAGCAGGTCAAACCAGAAATGGGTAAGGATCCCTGTTACGCATGAGGAAGGTATTAGGCACCCTCGTGCGCCCGAAAAATCAGTCTTCTATTGGTTTCTCTTTTGCTTATTAAATGTCGGCTTTTCAGTCTTTTCTGTACGCCTGAGGGCAATATGCCATGCCATGCTAATGTGTGTGGTGTCTAAAATACAGGTGCATGATGTGCAGGGGTGTGTCCTAATGCTCAGAATTATCACTTGTATGTCGGGTCAAGTGTCGATGCAAAGTCATGGCATGAATAAAATCAAAGATATATCAATTTCGAATGATTTTTCATCTTTGCTTTGCTATATGCAAAATGCAATCTAACATGCATAAAATGGTTAAAAATCAGAGTCATGCCTCCCTGGTATGTCAAGGAGGAAAACTAGAAAAACTAGAGGCGAATCGAAACAAAAATCACGCCAGAAAACCATGCAAAAGTGGCTATGTGCTACTGTAAAAATAGGCCAGTGTGCCTGTTATGTGCGCCAGACTGGTGCTCCAGTCTGATGCACCACCTAGGTGCTCCTCTGTGGGCCAGAAAGATGTGTTGAGGGAAAACAGAAATCCATGCAGTGCCAAATCACATGAAAATGAATTCTGGAAAGTATGCAATGTAAAATCCTTCGCAAAACTTGGAAAATATGCTTTAAAAGCGAAAGAAATGCAAGTGCAATGACTTGTAGACCTTTTGCTCAAGGGCTGGTAGCCTCGCACAAGACCACACCCTATGCATGCTAAATGAAAGAAGCAGGATTCAACCATGTCATTGGATCATGGGCTGATGCATAAGGCTCTCCACATAGGAGTAAAGTGCAACCAGCCTACCAGATTCTTGCCAAGGACTGAATATCCAAAGAGAGAAAACAACTAGAAATTAATCTTGTTCCAAACTGAAAACATGCATGCAAAACCATGGAATATCAAAGAACGAGCAGTAAAAGAATTAGGCTCAAAGTCATTCAGAAAACCATGCAAACAGGTATGCAAAAGTGAATGTTTGCTCTCTGACCAATCTAATGCTCCTGAATGGTGCGCCAGAGTGGTGCTCTGGGTTGGTGCGCCACTTAGGTGCTCCCCAGAAAATCTGGATCAGACTGCAATCTGATCCAGAATCTGACCTAGAATAGAGATGGGTGATTTATACTAATGTTGATTGATTTATGCGGATGTTAAAAGCTGAAAGCATGACAGGATGCATATGATCAAAGCTATCTTACTATCATTTGATTAAAACAAGATGAAACAAGTAGACCCAACAAAACATATGTAAGTGATGATCATACCAAGAATATCTCTACTGTATAACTCAATATTTAGGTGCTTGGCATGGATCTATGTGCAAAGAAATAGTAAGAAAAAGATAGCTCATACAGGCAACATTGTGTAGATTTTTATTCTAGAAACAAAGTAAACATGCTTGCAAACAAAAGTGTAGATTTGCATGGAGAGCATCTTGCAAAGAGGACAAGTAAATCCATCATAGAAAACACAGAAAAATCAGACCATATGTGGAATTTCTAGCATGCTTTATTTCAATGCAAAAGACTAAGAACTTAAAGGAAAAGTGGGAAGGGCCTACCTTGTCCAAGATGTTCCTTCAAAGAAAGACCCAAGATAATAAGCTTCTTGATGCTTTGGAAGGGCTGAGAATATCTCTGGATGCAAGGAAAAGCTTGAGAGCTCAAGTGAATAGTTGCAGAATTCCGGAGAAGGTTGGCTATAGCTGTGTGTGTCTAACCCCAAATGGCTGCCTATAGGGGTCTATTTATAGGGATTTTTCAAGGGTAACTCCTGGGAAAGCAAGGAGCCTCGTAGACGAAAAGCCCAGAAGATTCCATGGCATATTCGTTGGTGGAGGTAACAGCCATGGGAGGTGGAAAGTTAGCAGCCAATAGCCTGAGAAATGGCTGGGCGCTCGGTATGTGCGCTAGGTAGGTGTGCTAGCTAGGTGTGCCAAGTAGGTGTGCTAGTTAGGTGTGCCAAGTATGTGTGCTAGCTAGGTGTGCTAGGTAGGTGCTCTCCCCTACTTGTCTGGATTTCTAATTGGGCTGTGGGCCTGCTATAGGTTTTGATTTGGTTTAGCTAATAGGATTCAAGGGTTAGCCACATCCAAAGCAACATCTGGAAAGCTCATCTATGAGTCACCTCAAAATTGGGGTGTCTACAGATGCCCCTCCCAGAGCAAGGTTGAGGGATGATGGGAACCAAGACCGATGCTCAAGGTTGACAAGATACCCCCATTTTGAGGTTACAGAAGGATGGTGTTATTTGTAGGCAGTAAGTAACTTATCCGGCGGATGCACCGAAAGTCATGACTTGTTGCCAAATGCAAATGCAAATGCGAAATGCGTGCAACTACTGACCTAAATGCTGGGGATGTTATGCGGAAATTGATAAGTTGTCGGACTCATCAACCGGATTATGAGGTTATCAACCTAAGAGACGAGATATGACAAGTCAATCAAGTCTTGTTATCCCGATCGCTAGACAGCGTGACGGTTGTCAACCGAGTAGTTGGCGATACCAACCCAAGAAAAAGGGGCATGACAAACATACCATTTGTCAAGCAAAACAGAGCCCTATCCTCACGGAGCAAGGACGAAGAAAGAGATTTTGCGCCTGCGAAAACTCAAAACAGAAGAGAGAAACAAAAGGACCTTGACTACCCAGTCAGAGGGTTAAACAACTGGATTCCGTGCCCACGAAAACCGAAAAGAGAAAGGAAAAGGACCCTGACCGCCCGGTCAAAAGTCAAGTAACTGGATTTCCTGCCTGGGGAAATCCAAGAGAGGGGCTACGACCTTGACCATCTAGTCAAAAGGTCAAGCCACAGGATTTCCTGCCCAAGGAAATCCAAGAGAGGGGCTAGGACCTTGACCATCTGGTCAAAAGGTCAAGCCACAGGATTTCCTGCCCAAGGAAATCCGAGAAACCAAGGACTTCAACTGCCCGGTCAAAGTCGACCAGCTGGATTCCGCGCCCACGAAAGTCCAGAAGAGGCAAAGGACATTTGACCGCCCGGTCAAAGCCAGCAAGCTGGATTTCGCGCCTGTAAAAATCCAAAAGGGCAAAAGACTTTGACCGCCCGATCAAAGATCATCAAACTGGATTTCGCGCCCGTGAAAATCCAAAAGGGGCACATGACCTTGACTGCCCGGTCAAGATCAGTAGGCTAGATTTCACGCCCGCGAAAATCCAAAAAGGAAAACGACGTTGACCGCCTAGTCAAAGTCAACAAGCTGGATTCTGCACCCGCGAAAATCCAAAAGGGGCAAATGACGTTGACCGCCCGATCAAAGTCAACAAGCTGGATTCCGCGCCTACGAAAATCCAAAAGGGCAAACGACATTGACCACCTGGTCAAAGTCAACAAGCTGGATTCCGCGCCCTCGAAAATCCAAAAGGGCGGTAGAAGGGTCTCCTTGGCTTGGAAGGGAACCTAAAAAAACAGAACGATGACCCATGGATTGTCCCCCCGGAAGGAAAAAAGCTAAGATACCCCAAAGGGCAGAACTTTGAATATGCTGGCTGCTGATGCTGGCACTTTTACTGAGATGCATGTACAATCTCTTCTTTGCTGGAATTTTCAACATTGTTTGCAAAAGGTGAAGGCTTATTTGCAATTTCCCAAAACTTGAGGGCTTTATTGCAATTTTCCCAACCATGACAACCTTCTGATTGCTGTATTGCCGCTGTGCTGTGACATTCGAGATTCTGCTGTATATCACCAAATGTCTACTTCAAACAAAACTTTTCACATCCTTTGTGGACTAATCTGCAAATTTGCAAAAATGGAGGGGGTTTTCTGCAAATTACCCCATCTGGTGTATCTTACGGGCCATGTACCTGATATTGTATACTCTACTATTGGAGCGTAAGCTGTGAGGTGGTAGGGGCTGAAACACAATTTTCACGGCCACTTGCATTTTGAACCTTAAATTATTTATAAGTGAGTCCCACTGGACAACTACCATAACTGCCAAAGAACATTCTCCACTTCTCTTCCTGCTTGCTGGGAGTGCCATAGTGCTTGTGCTGCCTGGCTTTTCCCAAGGTTTTGTTTATTTTTGCTTGATTTCATTCCTCCAAAGCAACACTTATATGCATTTTCTTTTCTTTTTTTGATTTTTGCTTCTTCTCAAAAGGCGTGCCTCTTCTTCTTCCCCTATTTCTTTTCTTCATCTCCCCACATGAAACCCATCTCCTCTTCCCTTTCATGTCCTCTCCCATTCTCTCCACCCCTCTCATTCGTCTCCCTTTCTCTTCACAGTGGTGGCGCACAGGAGGTGCGCCGATGAGGTGCTCTTAGCTGGTGCAGGGATCTGGCGCGTCGACGAGGTGCGATGGAGGCTAGGTGCGGCAGAAGTTCTTGGCCAACGGCGGCATGGATTGAACCCTCTGAGATTGGCTGGACAGAGGCTTGCCGGTGGAGATAATCTCGAGTTCCCCTCTTGTGTTTGCGCATTCTTGTCCCTCCTCTCTCGTCCTCTGCCTTGTCGACGGCTGGATGGGCTCCAGTGGGCAAAGGGGCGGCTCCGGTGGTTGACGGCTCGAGCTCGGTGATGTGGAAACGCTGGAGGAAAGCGCAGGCTGCGGGGAGCAATGGCCAATAGGTGATGGTGGGCTGGCCGCGAGTTGGTTTCGGCAAGTGTAGTTGTGCGGTGGCGGGTATATGGGTTGGCCATGGAGTGGGAGGTGGGTTTCGGCAGTGGTGGGTTGGTGGTAGGCTGTGAGGAATGTGGTGGTGGCCGTAGTTTTCGGTGATAGGTGGGCAATGGATTGGGGAGGCTGTGAAGAAGGTTCAAGATTTGGGGAATACTTGTTGTTTGCTTATGCCGAATATGCCATACTACCATCTATGTCATACACGCATTGATAAAATGCCATGCTACTCTTCTACGCCGTTTTTGATTTTTGTTGCAAACTACTTCGAATCAGATTATCCACTTTAAATTAATTGTTGAATCATGCTTGATAGCTTAT
This sequence comes from Posidonia australis, assembly GCA_024699735.1. Taxonomy (NCBI): domain Eukaryota; kingdom Viridiplantae; phylum Streptophyta; class Magnoliopsida; order Alismatales; family Posidoniaceae; genus Posidonia; species Posidonia australis. Next base: position 2,666 of record JAMKQA010249709.1, on the reverse strand, counting down.
CCAGAGTGTTCTATTTCTGCACATTTTAAACAAGAAAATACTGCCATATGATTTGCACATTTCCACATAACACTGAGCTGTAATTGTACGCCTGTTTAAACTTGCATTTTTGCCGCCATATGCCATAGTACTATATTAAAATGCCATGCCCCTTCTTATTTTGTCAATGAATGCAATACCGTGTCTGACTTCGACTTGGGCTCTATTATGCTTTAATATTCTGCATTCGTCATGTCTGCTGCTGCTGTTTAACTCTTGGTTCGGCTTTTATCTTTTTTGTAGGATGACCGAGCTCCCGAGGGGGGGACCCCACATTCCTTGTGGGACACGCCTTCTAGTTCTCGTCCCAGGCGGCGAGGCAGTTCCTCGAGGTCACGGGCCTCTAGTAGCTCGACTCCTACTGTCCCTATTGAGGTAAACCCAAAACTGGAAGAAAATGTATATACACCTGGTGCTTTGTCTGACCAATGCATTTCCAGGAGTCCGGAAATTTTGAGGGGCGACTGCTAAGTGGACATCACATTTGTGAGGGTCCAGATTTTGGGGTAATCTTCTTGCTTTAACAAGCTTTAAATGCTCTCGACTTGGCATTAATTCTGTTCTTGACATTTCAGGAGGGGGATGCGAACCGGATCATGCGGTGCCACTAGGGCCCGATGCTTGACCATTTTCATCGTCTGTCGGACTTTCTGCAGGACTTCCTCCTACACCGATCCCCATTTGGAGGTTTGCTTCACATACCCATTAGACACGGCCATTATAACTTCTTCAGGGCTTTGGTGGAAAGGTGGAGGTTTGAGATGCACACTTTCCATTTTCCATTCGGATAACTGACCATCCTACCTGATAAGTGGGCTCTGTTGACGGGTCTTCCCTTCGGTGACGAGCCAATTATTGGTGAGACTACTCACGGTTTGCACCTTGCTCCTGTGCACTTGGGCTGTGTTCCTCCAAAGCCACCTCGAGGGAAATACATGATCACTGTAGGGTGGCTAAGAGAGTGGGACAAATTCTGGCCCAACCCCGAGCCTGACAGCGAAGAGGCAGACTTTGTACTGAGGCACTTTTTGTTGGATCTACTGGCTATGATTTTCTATGACTTGTCTGCTTACTGCATTCATGCTAATTGGATAGCGTATTTAACCAATCTGGAACATCTGGACCATTATGACTGGGTCGGCGCTAGTTATACTTGGCTGATTTGCGGGCTTGACAATGTGGTTAAGCTTAGGCACCGCTCTTATGTGGGGTTATACCCTCTACTGACTGTAAGTATTTGCTTTCATTACTTTTGCAAAACAAAATTCCTTTATGCTTAATATTTGATAAACTGACTTTTGTTTGCCATTTCCAGTATTGGATCATGGAGCATAGCACCAGAGGCCATACTTTCGGCCGCCTTCGGGACGAGCTTCTGCCCCTTCCCCGCCAGTGGGTCGAGCCTGACCATCGGGCTGCTGCTGGGGTCTATAGTTACGAGTCCTACCAGTATCTGCTGGACCTGGTAGAACTTGAGGATGTAAGTTTCCCTTCCTTTTTATGCTGTATCCTCTAATGCTTGCTTAGATTGCTTATATATTTCTCTTGCTTTATAACAGGTTCACCTGCGCCCGTTCTCCAGATATGATGGCTTTGACTGGGCTCCCCTGAGCTCTGGCCGCGTTCTTCGGGACAAGCAGGTGAAGTTCTATTGCATGAAAAAGTCAGCCTATTTCCTTCCGGGGCACGTGCGGCATCAATTTTTGAACGAGTTTTGCATTCCTGCCCCTCCTCCTCCTGATATGGATCGTCCGGCTACGACTCATTCAGTTGCTAGAAGCCAGCATGCAGCAGCCATAGCTTCCCAGGACAGACACGTCCTTCGGGAAGTTAACTACACAGACTATCTGGCTTGGTACAAGCGGGTGGGGAAGCCGTACCTATTTGAGGAGGCAGTGCGGGATGGCCAGCGCAGGATGTGGTATGCCTCTGACTGGGCCAAGGTACATGATTACCACTTCTGCTTAATATTGTTGGTATGTGAATTATACAAGTCTGACATTTGTCACAATCCACAGGGCTTTGAAGAACAATTTGGCACCTTTTATGCCGATACCCGCCAGAAGAGGGTAAGACTTTTACTTTGCAAATTAAGCACGCCTGACATATCTGTTACTTTGCAAGAATTGCGTTGGTGTAACATCATCTGGGTATGTCTCTCTTTCTGTTTTTGTTACTTTTCTTTATAATTCTGACTACTAACAAAAAAAACTTTGATATTGCAGCAAGACTTCCCAGCTCAGGAGGTGAATGTAGCCAGTAGCAGGGATTTCACCATGGAGGCATCTGAGGAGGACCGCTTAGATATCGAGTGTGACCGTGCCCGACCTGGAGGGAGGGTTGGGGAGGAGACCACAGCCACGCCAAGATGGCGAAGGCGCAAGGATAGGATAGAAGAAAAAGAAAAGAAAATGGAGTCGCCACCTAGTCTTTTAAGAGAAAGACGAGGAAAACCACAAAAGGATGAATGCTTGGGATGTAAATGGGAAGGCTGGATGTCTGCTAACTAGAGGATGGGTAAGGATTCCTATTACGCACGAGGAAGGTGTTAGGTACCCTCGTACGCCCGAGAAACTCGGTCTTTCTAGTCCAAATGCTTGCTAAAGGTTTGATGAATGTTTGCTAAA